>OMLJ01089900.1:0-10245 GCA_900302595.1 Gadiculus argenteus
ATTAAGGAAGAATAAAGTCCTCCCTTCTCTCCCTCTGTCACACACACACACACACACACACACACACACACACACACACACACACACACACACACACACACACACACACACACACACACACACACACACACACACACACACACGATTCTGGAAGTTTAGGGGAATAACTAATATTATTTTGAGGCTCTACCGGTCTACTGTCTACTGTCTACTGTGTTCAGAAGCACGGAGGGTGACAGAGTGTAGTACTCCATCTATCTCCATCTCCCACATCTACCTCCATCTATCTACCAGGCCCTGCTCATACTTCTTCAAATCCTCTTTTTTTTACCTAGAGTTACATTAAGAGTAACATTTCTACGGGGAGAAAGATTGACATGTGGGGTATATTGTGTAAATAGTGTACTGATAATACGAAGAAGAGACAGCAAAAACATATCTGTATAGAAGGAGGTTTGCTTGCTAGGATGGGTGTTTTTTGTAATCAATCATAAAATATGTAAACTTTTCCTTTAGATCTCGTAGCATACCTTTCCCAGGTGGCCAAAACATGCTGAGCCATTTCCCTAATTTCAAATTAATCCCCAACTCAAATTAATCTTTCAGAACTAGGAGCCACAGTAGGGAAGATCTCCCGACAAAAGAAGGCCACACCTAGGCCGGTGGCCCACCACTAGAGAACCAGGCCGGCGTTATGACACACCGGAGGAGTCTGCCTGACGTAGGGTGTCACAGTCACTGTGTTGAAACATCGTGTTGATTGTGTAAAGCAAGAATTATCTGATGCATCGACCTGAAATCTCCTTGGGAACACAGCACCCTCGCAGTGAAGGCATGATACAACTTGACGCAGGGTGGAATCATCCATGTCTGAATGACTAAAATTCAGTCTTACTACCATAAAAAAACATCCAAAAATGTCCACACTCAATCAATAAATTGTTAAGTCAATGTTGTGTACATACAAAGGGATTTTTTCAATAGCAACGTGTTGAATTTCGATCACTAATCATTAGGGAAAGCCAAAGTTGTCTTTCCGAGGATGAGGTGTAGTCGGCTCATTGGACTTTGTGATGCACTGAAGTGGACGGACGTGCACCTTGGAGAGAGAATGCGTGTGTGCGTATGCGGCGTGCGTATCCATCATACGCCACTCTGTTTATAGAACCAAGAGGAATGTCGGTCAGTTTCCCTTAAAAAAAAAAAAAGAAGTGCTCTCATGTTGGTATTTCCTGCAGTAGCCCAAGTCTGGACCAACTGAACGCTAGACGTACAGACCCACAGACTCAAGACACATGGGCAAGGTAAGGGTGGCCTTCACACAAACAGATACAATGAAGGGGAAATGGCGGAGAGTGAAACAGAAAGTGAATAAGAGGGAGATAAATGCTAGGTTAAATTAAGCTAAGCTTCAAATAAACAATAGCCCTTTTTTTCCCCCAACACAAACTCTCTTTCATTAAGAGTTCCTTTCAGTACCTCTGTCTTCTATTGTCTTGGCTCACCCTGGCATTCTCTCCCTTCCCTTTCCCCCCTCTCTCTCTCTCTCTCTCTCTCTCTCTCTCTCTCTCTCTGATGATGAATGCAGTAAGACTTTCTTTTTCCTCCAAAAAAAGGGGAGGGGTGTTACTCTAGCGCTTGGAATTCCATCTGGCATCTGGAAGCCATCTTTTCCTCTCTCTCTCTCGTAATGTAAATAGCTCTGTAATCATGGCCTGCTCTGGGAACGTGCGCCAGTTTTCAAGACAAACTTCTTCTACAAGCTTAAGAATTGCTTTTTTACATAGTCATAGTTTGACATAGTCTAATCTGTCTCTCACACCCTGGTCCACAACTTTCTCTTTACACACTGATGAAAACGAAAGAAACTCCTAAAAACTCCAACGTCTAAAATCAAGGACTGTTCTATATATTTGAAATAGCCCTGATATGCACGTTTCTATACTGCTTTGTGAGGTAAGAATTATAATATAAAACCGATAGATAACAGATAATGATGAACCCCGGGTTATATATTGTGTGTGTATACAGAAAACTTGATTAAATCAAGGGCTCTAATTGCATGACGACATCACCAACTATCAGAGAAGCCATTGTTGACCAGGAGAGCCCTGAAGGGAATGACCATATCAGTACTAGTACTTTCTGACCTCATTCTACTGTCCTTATATTCTCATAGTCTTTTAAAGAGAGAGAGAGAGAGAGAGAGAGAGAGAGAGAGAGAGAGAGGGGGAGAGAGGATAGTAAAATAAAGATATTAAAGAGTAGAGAAAAGGCAAACATTATGGCTCCTGTCAGACTCACAAGGCCTTGCTCAGCTCAGCCTACAAGTGGTCCCTTGTTATCCAACCACTGCAGCTCTCACTATATAAAAGATACTAGGATTGAACATATTGAGTAATAATTAGTTCATCAGTGAATATGTAACCGACACAACATGACTATCGTCAGGAAGTGTTCCTCTAGGGCCCAAAATCCAACTGGTTTTTCCTGGTTGACAGCAGCAGATAACATTTTGCACTCACTATACTTAACCTAAAACGTTTTAAGAACCTCCCTTAGGCCTATTAATCCCCCTATTATATTAATTACATATAATAAACACATATGCACTGACTGACGCACAGACACAATCCTGTCATTCCACTAAACATCCGGTTGCTATAACCAAGGAACATTGGTCAAAATAAACCAAATGTATGGTTTAGTCGGTGACTGACCTCTGTGGTCCACAGAGAACTGCTCTCTTTCTCACGTTATCACATCCTAAAACACAACTTTATAACCTGATTCCTGACTGTGAACAGTGTGGTGTTCTCTTACAACACATTAATTGTTTGATTGATTGTTTTATTTAATTGCAAAATAAATACTTAATTGATTGATATGATGTGTTGATACTTGTAGTAACATGTTTATCCACCACTACAAAATACCCCAAATCATATCTTTCTTTAAACAGTGAAAGTAGGCATCAAGAGTGAACGTCTGTGTTCAGGATTATCAGGTTCCCAAAGAGGGAGAGACCAACGTTCAGCCTAATCTGGACTGCCCTTGACCTGTCTCTGTGCCAGAGTCTGTGAACGGCAGATAGAAAGACAGACTGACAGGGAGGGTTAAGAGGTGCAACAACCAGATGGTAGGAATAAACAACTTTCCCATGTCTACACAGCCAAGTCAGAATAAAACAATAAGCCATCTGATCCATCTCTGGTTTATAGAGTAATCCAACACTGAGAGGGACCGGCCACCACGCTGTCCCTGGGGGTCAGTCCTCTTCAGTGGGACACTCTACCTGTTGCATGACTCCTGCATCGTGCAGAACTCCAGAGGGATTCAGTGACTCAGAGCGATGCTCAAGAAAAACACGATTATGTCGCTCCGTCCGACTTGACTTGGAAATCCAGAAGCGAGACAGGAGAGCAGACACTATCGATCATCGATCATCCATCAAAAGCAGACACATGTTTCACAGACCTTGATCAATACTGACCCAAGCAAAAAAAAAAAAAAAAAAAAGCATGTATGCTTAAGCGGCCGGACAAAGATCATTAGGCCTACTCACGGGGTTTGCTGCTGCGTCTCAAACGGCCTCAGAACGAAGTCCTCCTTCAGGGACTGGAGCCAGGAGGACATCAGGCTCCCGGACCTTCAGCTCTTCAGACTCCGAGCGGCTCCTGATCCGTTCAGCTCCGGGACCTTCAGCTCTTCTGGTCGACGCTGTTTGGGTTCCGCTCCGATGCGTGATTAAAACCGCAAAGAAATAGAATACACCAAAACGCTTCTTCTGAGACTTTGACTGTTTAAAACAATGGCTTACAAAGAGACGTCATACTAAGGATGTCCGAGTAGTTGTTCTTCTGTACGACTTAAAACGTGAACGCCATGCACCGCTCCTATGCATGACTTTGTGTTATAAACTCATCGGATGAAGTTGATCTCCGCCAGCAGCGGCTGAACGCACCTAGGAGGAGGAGGACCGCCCACCGCCTCCCCGCTGAGACATCACCATCAACACACCCATCCATCCACCAATCCATAAGACTGACAGATAAACGCAAATGTTTTCATTTGGATTAATGGCAGGCCTACTCTCAATCGGACCATCCCAATTAAAGTTGATGCTTAATTCGAAAGTTTGTTATAGACCTACTGTGGTTTTGTTTTTTTCTTTGATTATATCTTATAATGAATGTTTAGAGATATAACGGTTTAAATGATATCCTTATAAAACGGTGCAACTAGTTGGAGCGAATTGAGACGGCAATAATTGAACACAATACCAATAGTATACGGTATTTAGCTGCAGCAGCGCCCTCTGGTGCTGCCACAGGAAAAGGGTTTTCATTGTTTTGCTTTAAAAAAAAAAAAACCTTTGTATGGTCAGAACTATCTTGAAGTAGGCCTATATCTTCACGGTTACATCGTTTTAATATCTAGGACAATAAATGTTCACATACCCAACAATACATTATTCATCCACTGAGGAGCCTGACAACGACTAAAATCCCTTTTTTTAAGTGGCTTCAAATTCTGCTTAATTGCTATTGTTTAGCTCTATTAACATTTTCCATCTATAATTTTGACATCAACATTTCGGCAATATGTTAAATAAAATGCACCCCACCTTCTAAGCAAAAAATATTGCACTGTTAATGTTTTTATAAAAAATATATTTTATTATGTAGATTAATAAAACATTTTAATCAAACATTTGTGAAAAAAGACATTGGTAAATGAGTGAAACATCCACAACTAGGTCAACAGATACAACGGACTGGGCTGGTAACACAGAGACCAGTAGCTCAGCTAATCTTATAGATATGACCAATCAATCAATCAATATTGGCAATCAACTACAGGCAGTAGTTACACTCCTCCCAACCGACTTTAGACTCAAAACTAAAAACAAACTTCAACAACACCTATAAAAAAAAAAGACACACACACGCCCGGTATATTATGTGCTCATGCGCACAAACGTTATTAATCTATTGAATCGTGTCCCAGAGCATGAATGTCTGACTTTTTTTAGCACAATATGGCGTGACATGGCGTTGGCCTCCTACACCCGCCCCGCCTGCTGGAACTTAGCGAGCAGCCCGTCGTCTGCGCGGAGGGAGCAGCTGAGGCTGCGCTGGCGGTAGAACTCCCCGTCCCCCTCGAGGTTCTGGATGACGTCGGAGAGCAGGTGGGCGCGCTCCACGCCGGAGCCCGGGGCCTCGCTGCCCAGCACCGTGAAGTGCACGTGGAGGTGGTAGTACGACGGCTGGTAGTGGAGGTACACCCGCAGCTTACTGGCAGGAAGACCATACCGCTCGAAAATGGCCTCCTGGGACACAGGGGGACAGAAGGACAGGAGGAGGGACAGGGGGACACAGAGAGGGACACAGAGAGGGACAGAGGGACACAGAGAGGGACAGAGAGAGGTGTGAATTTTGCACCACGTCATTCGTTTCTGCATAAACTGTTATGCAGAAAGAGTCATCCAAACTTATAATCATACAACATCTAAGGCACAGTCATTTGAGTAATAAGCTAATAGAGAGACGCCTGGCTTCATAAGAAGTCCAATGCCTTGGGAAAGGAAGGACTTCCTATACAGTGGCAACAGCTCTGCTCTCCACATGATGTGTGATGGAAAAATCCATATGTTGTTTCCCCTTCATCATCTAAGCGTTGCACTGTCTAGCCACCCTACCTGTCCCCAGTGTTATCCAACGTTAACCTTTGACCCTGGGGTAAACCCGTCACGAGGAAGCAGGGATCCCCTGATGCATTCTGCTACTTGATGAACACACAGGAAGCGGTGTTTGATCATTGACAATTCTAATGTGTCCACGAGGAGATCTAATCCCAGTGCTCACCTTGCCCTTGGTGCAGATGTTCCGGAGTAGTGGCAGGTGGGCAGTGGTCAGCTCTCTGATACTCTTCAGGCCTCTCTGGTGGACGATGGCGATGAGGTACAGATCATGCAGCTGGGAGAGAGGAACAGTTCAGTAGAGGAGGAGGAAATGAGTTACAGGCCCCCTGTGGTCGACATGATGATTGACGAGTTAGTCTACTTTAACATTGAATGGGATTGTTTGTTGCAATTGTTTCCCACGTCAATAAAATGCAGCCGGCAATATACAGCCGCAAGTTCATTTTCCAACTTGCGTTAGGTTGCAACTTTTTCATTTGTGTCCTAGCTTTTGCAGTTATGTTTTGGCTTTTGCAGTAGTGACCTAATAATAAAAAGTCACCTAGCGTAGTTCATACGATCGGCTTTAAACTCTGTCCTATTGGTTTCCTCACGTTTTTCTGGTCCCATTTGAAGTCTAGCAGAAGAACAAAGCCCACATCGGGGTCGGGGTCTTCATAAACGATCCGGTCCACCTCCGCCTTCTTCTCCAGGATGTTGAAGACCCACTGGTTGAGCAAAGGGCAGCAACACCGAGTCAGTCATTGTGTGTATGTGTGCAGGCATTGAACCATTGTTCTTAATGTTATCTTATAGTTGACTAATGATTATGTGATCATTTATTTTTAGAACTGATGTATTGATGTCCTTTTCCAGAAGTGTTCCGAGACCATTTCGATGACACATTGACCAATAAAGACATTTACAACCGTACATAATAATGTGAGAGTTCCTAATGCCTCGAGAATATCAGTATTAATATGAATGAATATTGGAGCAGTCAAATCAGATTAAACTACACCTTGAATGAAGGCAATGAGAGAAGCTGTTGGCCAGCTGACCTGCATGCTGAAGCTCCTCTCCTGGATGTAGGGTAGAGTGATGGAGAGATAGTCCTCTCCGGTCTCCTCCACCAGAAAGCTCTCCTGAACCCGGTACTTCTTCACGTGCTTCTGTGTGGCCGGGCACACCACTGTGGCCTTGAGCACTGCCGAGACCAACAACAAACAAAAAACTAATTTGAAAAGGACAATTTTCAAAAAAAGAATAACATGGAATAATTCTAGTCTAAAACAACAGAACTCATCTTCTTATTTGGTGAGGTTCATTATTTGCTAACTGACCAACATTCGGTTAAATCTTCCTGCCACTAGAGGAGGCACAATTAGGGCAAAGGTCAATGCACACGTTCACGCCGGAGTCAACCACGCAGGGCGACAGCCAGCTGGTCAGGAGCAGTCAGGGTGAGGCGTCTCGCTCAGAGACACCTCCACACTCAGCGAGGAGGAGCAGAGGATCGAACTAGTAACCTTCCCGTTACAAGCCAATCCGCTCTGGGTGGCCGCGTGTGGGTGGCTGTGTGTGGGTGGCCGTGTATGGGTGGCTGTGGCCGCACCGTTGAGGTGAGCAGGGGGCTGGAGGTGATAGGTGCTGTAGATGTCGTTCCTCATCTCCAGCTTCAGCTTGGCGCCAGCGAACATCTCCTCCACGGTGTCCCCTGTGATGGGGGTCTTCTGCAGGATGACCACCGCCTCCTGCTCGTCCAACTGGGGACGGAAGAGGTCCATTTAAAGGGGTACTTCATCGATTTGCATTAATCTTCGTGTAAATAGAAACCCAGTAGTATTTAGTTGGAAGTGGAAGGTTAGTTGAAGCCTCCACGAATGGATGGATGTGGAGGCTTCAATCAACAAATGCATGAACAATTATACTAATAATTGATTGCGTAACATTTTATTAATCCCAAAGTTAACTCGGGTCTTGCACCCAGAGCCTCTCACCTTCCCATGGAGGAAGATGGTCTTGTCCCGGGGAGAGTCCTTCAGCACGGCGGTGGTTTTAAACGCAGATAAGATATTCTCCTCGCTCCTCTCCTCTCCGTTTCCACTCGGGTTAGCTTCAGGATCACCCTTTTGTTTTTTAGCTTTCTCTGCCAGTTCATCGCCCCCGTTCTCTCGCTTCAGAGCTGTATCTGCCATGTTTACACCCGGAGAACAAAAACGAAACAGATCAGATGTTGCTCATAGAGGAGCGGAAGAGGGCGTGTTCCTCCGCCTTTCTTTTCGTAGGATAAGTCTGGGATTCTCGCCTCTGATTGGGTAGAAGGGCTTTCCTGGTTTGGGGTAGGGTTAACCCTTACCCAAACCCTAACAATAACCAACCGGAGAGCCATTCTAACCAATCAGAGGCGAGAATCCCAGATTTATCCTACGAAAGAAAATATCGCGTTCCGCCTCCTCCTCCTATTCTTCTTCTTTCTCTGTGACGTCATCCGCCCTCATTCAGCATTACCGCCGCCTTCAGGTCGAAAGGGGAACAGCCCTCTTTGACTCTCACTAAAAGACAATACACCTCAAATATATCATTTATATAATGATCTGTCAAAGGAGTTATGGACTCCTGGAACGTGTCCATGGAATATGGACACGTTCACGCTTGTTTCTTGTATTCTTCTTGCATATAGCCCCAGGCTGTCAGAATGATATATATTCTGACATTATAAGCAAACTATTTGTAAAAGTTTGCTTAGAATGTCGCTATGGATAAAAGCGTCTTGTAATTGAATAAATAGTAGCAAATAGTGAACATAGTCCTCCCCATGGGGTCCTGCTGACAGAAATAGTGAACATACTCACGAGTCTTCCATCTTCCATACCATAACATCTTTATCCAGAAGTGTTCTGAGACCATTTCGATGAGAGTGCACTTTAAATAATACATTGATTGATTGTTTGATCGGTCAAAACGAGTCAACCATATGAACTATATACAAAAAGACACAAAACACATGACTCATGTTTTGTGATTTAATCAACCAAAAAAAAAAAAAACCGAATAATCTAATGATTCCAGAGAGTCAATTTATTTTGCTTCTCCCATTAGTTATAGTTCCTTAATGTAATTGATTACTCCCTTAATGAAAAACCAACAGCAGAGATTGGAATCACATTAAAGCAGATTGGACTAATGTGATTAGCGGTGATTGGCAGAGCGCTGCGGGCCTCGACCAATGGGAACACAGCTCGACAATCAGGAAGTTATTTAAAGTGTGTCTGGGTTGACACCTCGACGCGCCGTCTGCACTGAGTTGTCAGTGGAGTAAAATATCACAATAGCACAATAGCACAATATCATCATCATCATCATTATCATCAGATTTCCATACCTCCACGTCGTCGTCCTCCTCCAGCGGTCCAGCGGTCCAGCATGTTGGTATCGCTGCAGAGATGTTGTGTTTGTGTTCTGATCATCTGCACTCTGACACCTGCGGACGTGGAGACTAAAGGTGAAGTTATGAACCATGAGGATCACTTGTGTTCAATACGTTAGGTTGGATTATGTGAATTCTTAATCCGCAAACCATGCATGTTAAAGTGTTACAACTTTTCAACGCAGTAGTTTAGTGTTGATGTTTTTCTTCCGATTTATCCGTCATAAAAGTGAGTTTACTTCATGTAATACAGTTTACCCATCACAGAGAGCCTCCGTGGTATTTAGCAGTACTCCATCAACGTGTTGTTTCTTGTTTCCAGCGAAGAATGTGCTGTTTATCATGGCTGACGACCTGAGGACCACCCTGGGCTGCTATGGGGACCCCCTGGCCAAAACCCCCAACATCGACCAGTTGGCTTCCAAAAGCCAGGTCTTCCTGAACGCATTCGCCCAGGTCAGTGGACGTCTTGCCAATCCTTTATATTGGAGCAGCTGGAGACGGCGTGTGGCTGAGAAGGTAGAGCGGTTTGGCTGGGAACCGGAAGGTTGCTAGTTCGATCCCCGGCTCCTCCTAGCGGAGTGTCGATGTGTCCCTGAGCGAGATGCCTCACCCTGACTGCTCCTGACGAGCTGGCTGTCGCCTTGCAGGGTTGACACCGCCGTCGGTGGGTGAATGTGTGCATGAATGGGTGAATGTGAAGGCAGTATTGTAAAATGTCCAGTCCATTTACCAGTTAGCTTTGCCTTGAGCGTTTCCCCCAAACAAGTATTTCTGTCTGTCCTTTGCCAGCAAGCGGTGTGTGGCCCGAGTCGTACGTCCATGTTGACCAGCCGCAGACCGGACACCACCCGACTCTACGACTTCTACTCTTACTGGAGGGTCGCTGCCGGCAACTACACCACCCTACCGCAGTACTTTAAATCCCAAGGCTACACCACGATGTCGGTGGGGAAGGTGTTCCATCCAGGTGAACTATCTTTGTTGTTGCTGGAGTCCTTTCATCAACATGGTTGCAATATTTTGATTAAAATATAGAATTCTGAATTGTTGTTATTATTAGTGGTCAAAGATGTTTGCAACCCCTTTACTGGGCATGTTGAACAATGTGGCTCAGGACTCCTCGAGTGTC
>OMLJ01089922.1:0-20342 GCA_900302595.1 Gadiculus argenteus
CATGTTGAGGGCAGGGTGGGGTTGTGTGGGTGGGGTCGGTGGTGAGGGGCTGGGTCTCCACCTGCCACCACCTGTTAATCTGGGCCCATGTCTTATAAATGCAGCCAGACTCCACTGTCCTCAGCATCACAGATAGCTCACGCTCTGACCTTCAGCACACCCACAGCATCAGGACCTCCACAGACCGGCCATCCAGCACAGAGGGCCACTAGAGGAAGGAAAGAAGTGAAGGAAACCAAGAGGGCTTCACCAAGAGGGGGCGATTAGAAACTTTGGACCTTTTCGGAAAAGTGGACGCATTTCGTTAATTTTCCACAGTTTGGGAAGAAAACGCTGTGAAAGCCTGCACGAAAAAAGCACCATGAAGTCCCGACTGGCCAGCTGCAGTGACTCCGGCTCCGAGATGGACTGCAGCAGCCCGGAGAAGTTCCAGACGGTGACGCGCCGGAGGATGGCGGCCAACGCCCGGGAGAGGAAGCGCATGGAGGGCCTGAACACGGCCTTCGACTGCCTGCGCAAGGTGGTGCCCCAGTGGGGCCAGGACAAGACGCTGTCCAAATACGAGACCCTCCAGATGGCCCTCAGCTACATCATGGCCCTCAGTCGCATCCTGACAGACCCCAGGAGGCACCAGCCTGCCCACACCGGCCAGTGGCTGGACCTGCAGTTGGACTGTGTTCAGGCCGAGGCCTACCCATGCCTGATGGGGTATGAGGCGCCGACGGAGCAGGAGTACACACAGACCTCCTTCCCCTATCAGTTTGATGGCTACCAGGCTCAAAGCTGAGACTACCAGGTTGGGTCTTAAGACTTCCAGGGTCAAAGCTGAGACTACCAGGTTGGGTCTTAAGACTTCCAGGGTCAAAGCTGAGCTGAGTTTCAGGCTTCAGGCTACCAGGGTCAAAGCACGACTGGGTTTCAAACAAACGACTTTCCTTGATCAGTAAGATTATGATTAATCATGGTTTTAGATGTAGGTGATTGTGTAATCAAATTATGTAATGTACTTGCATAATGACACAGGCCTTTCCTTCAGTTAAGGAGTAAGTAAATACATTTGTATTACGTTTTATTTATTACTTATTATTGTATTATTTTTATGATATATCAACTGTGTATTTTGTGTTATATGTTTGATTTAGATTTTTGCAGCCCAGTAATCTTGAATATTTTTTGTTCAAGCATGTGGAAGTTGGAAGGGAATTATTTCAATGAAAAACTGTGAAGGCATATAATTAGATTGTGTAACTTAAATGTTGTACCTTTACATATTGTATTTTTATCAAATATTTTGATATGGCCCCAAAATGCTGTGCAATCTGCCAATAACCACTGTTTAACATTGTTGGTAAATTATTTATTTTTTGAAAGCGAATAATTGTTTTCACACTTGATACGTACAATTGTGATTTGTTAATTCTTACATGAAGATTCTTATTTTTTTTAATAGTTTTTTACATAAAATAAAATATTTTTTAACGACAAAATTATTTTGTATTCATTATTCACACACCAAAATATTGCTGTTTGGTCAGATTACGCAAAAAATATATAAGTCAGAGTTTAAAGTTATAATTAAAAATGTCAGCATATGTAACCAGTTTTTGTTAATAGCACAAAAATGTATCAAATATAATGACAACCTTTTATAATTTAATACATTATATAATTTTGAAATGTTTAAATATTTTCACCAATTTGTATTATTCATTATCTTAATACGGAGGGTTGTGAAACAGAGTTTGTATTTAACATCTCTTTTGTTGGAAGAGCAGCTGATAGGCCCCCAGACTGTCATCACTCTGGCCATAAATCCTTTTGTCCACAGGGCCTGCTCTCTTAGATAAGTCACTGTTACGTCAATTGCGGCGTCCAAAATGTAAGCACATACAATGGACTTGAGTATGGGAGTGAAATTTGAGCTTGGATTGGACACACACACAACTGTATAAAGGCTAGCTGTTTCTTGTCAACTATTTTGGATGAACGCATATAGAAGACGGAGAAACATGAATACATCTGAATGTAAAATCTGAATAGTGTTACTATCCTCCAATTACTGTGCTGGTGAGTGGAAAAGCTTTTTACATTTAGGGCATTTAGCAGATGCTTTTATCCAAAGCGACTTACAATAAGTACATTTGTCATAGGAAGTGTCACAATCCATCGCTATCGGTAGAGTGAAGGCTTACTATATATAGACTATGTATATTATACGCAGAATGTGGATTCATGTGAATAAACTTAGCTGGCACATTAATTAAAATGACAAGCAAGCATTGCCATCATGGCACAAGCCACACACAATTAAAGAAGCATGTGTGCCCGATCCTGCCATCAATTCAACAGAGGAGCAGAAATTAAACTCCATTGTGAGCTAATGGCTGTGTCTAATTGCTGTGTTCAGAGCCACTCAGGCATGAACGACCCCAGCGTAACAGAAGCCCTCGCTGTGTTAAGCATAAGATATCTATACTCTTCTAATCATAGCCTTGTTCAATCTCAGCTACGCCTTACACATTTCATTAGCCTAATTAATTTGATTAGGTTGGCAACATTGGAATTATTTTTTAGATCAATGTCATAGTTTACTCAACTTGCTCATCTAGAAATAAAGATAGATCCTTTTTCCGGCCAGCTAACTAATGTATAGAAATAAAGATAAATATTTTTTTCCGGCCAGCTAACTAATGAATAACTAATACACTAAACTGCTAGTTAAGTATTTTTTTGTGATTAGTGAGATACCCAAATGCTTTATGCCTTGTTCAGTTTTGTATGTCTGATCTACTGTAAAGTTAGCGTTTAGTCTGAGATGTAAACATCTAGTGCTGGGTCAGAGGGCAGATGAACCCTGACACAGATGGTCATCATACTCATTAAGATGATTCTGTTTGCATACACAGTACACTTTTTTGTACTAGTCAAAATAATCTTTGTGCTATGGTCTCTGGCTGTGGCTTTTATACTTTTATAAGCAAGCTGATTCACAAGCCCTCAACAGTTGGCAATGTGAAATACATCACTCTTTTTCCAGGATTTTTTCAGAAAGTAATTAGTCGATTTGAAGAGACGGTGTGAGATTTGAACAAAGACATTGCATAAACAAATGTATGCATATGGGGTTTGATGAGATGAAATTAATTGAATTCATAGATAGATAGAACCTGCCCATGTGGTATAATGTATCTAAAGACAATGATGAAAGTAAGTGTGTGTGTCCCAGTGTTTCATAAGAGCAGATCTAAATTGAACGACAGAAACCTACAAAGGGCCGACAGCCCCTCCCTCAGCAGTGCTTACGTCATCAGCCCTTTAGCGCTTCCACCAGCAGGTGTACAAAAGCCTCGCGCTCCTCCGCTGGGCTCCATTTGACCATCTCCCATACCCAGAGAGACACAGGACGCCCAGTGAGACCCAGGACCCCGGAGACGCCCAGAGACACCCAGAGGAGCCACCATGAGGTTCCTGAACAACCGCTCTGAGAGCCACCTCAGCGGGCAGGTGGAGTGTGAGTTGGAGCGTGTGGGAACCGGGGCCTGGGTGAACCAGGGCTTCTGCGGCACGCCTCCACCCCTGCCCAGGGTGGTGAGCACCATCTACGACCCCCAGCCCCTCTACCCGAGCTTGGGTCCGATGGACGGCGTGAGGGCCATGCCGGACCCGGGACCCCTGAACTCGTTCAAGGCCCAGCCAGAAGTCCCCGACGGGAGGTCGTCCAAGAAGCGGAGGGGCTGTTGCTCCTTTGTCAAAGGTAAGAGAACCCCTTCGATATTTCAGAGTACATGTGAGGAATCAAATATTAAATTAATCACTAATAACCACTATTAACACTCCACATTCCTCTTAAGGTTACGATCACGATTAACTACATTTTCTCTGCAGGACTGTGGGGCACAACTCTGACCGAAGACAACTCTGACAACAGAGAGCAGTTAATGCGGACCACACTCAGAGAGCTACTGGTCTATCTGGTGTTCCTGGTAGACATATGCCTTTGTAAGTGCACTCTGGACAACGCCAATAAGCATGTATTTCAGGGGTTTTAGGGTTTGACTGAGAATACAAATAAAGAGTGAAACTTTTAAAAGTATGAAAGTATTAAGTCAGTATTAAGGCTGCAAAAATCTTTGATTTGACTCATCTACTTAACCCTTTAATCCGAGATGATGGTCTGTCACTGTGATGTAGCGCCATCTGAGCAGGTTGTTACTGTGGTACACCTGTTTGCCATGTTGATTTATCATCGCCTGCCTCAGCCTGTCCACTAAAAATGTCCGCCCTCCCATCCCATCCCATTCAGCTTGAGCCATTGTCCGGCTGAACAGCACCGGTGAAAGGAAAACAGAGCCTGTCCGTTTGCTTTCCACTGATAAGAGCCATGGTCTCCGCTATTGATGCTTTGTGCCGTTTAGGTGGACATTGTTTGATGAAGCTGTTTGCGTCCGTCCAATACGTGCACTCTCCAAACCAATTAGTGCCTCTAATCTCAGCCCATCTGACTGCTGTGACAGAGCAACATGACAGGAGTTGAATGGGGGCTTGCGTGAGTGAGTGCGTGTTCCTGACTTAGCCTTATCTTGGCCCTATTGAACGAGGCGACATTTAAAGATGAGCCTGAGCAAAGCCTGATACGGCGCCGCGATTGTGCATAACAATGTGAGTACGCTGTCTTTCAGTGACATATGGAATGACCAGCTCAAGCACCTACTATTACACCAAAGCCATGACGGACCTGTTTGTGAGCACAAGCGGCGATGGCGGCGTTGCCTTTCAGTCTATTGACAGTATGACCGACTTTTGGACCGTGAGTTCCCTCCATCTTCCAAATACACTGGCATCCATTTAATCAACAATTTTGGAAGTTCCATACATAAACGTTCCCTTTCCCGAACACCCCCTGCTTCTGCTTCCTGGACAGTATGCTAAGGGCCCCTTGCTGGACGGCCTCTACTGGACCAAGTGGTACAACAACCAGCCACTGGCCAGTGGAGAGAGGTCCTTCATCTACTACGAGAACATGCTGCTGGGGGTCCCGCGCATGCGCCAGATCAAGATCAAGGACAACTCCTGCAAGGTGCACAGCGACTTCCAAGACGAAATCAAGGGCTGCTTCGACGTCTACAACGAGGTCAAAGAGGACGACCGGGGATCGAGAGACATCAACGGCACGGCGTGAGCTAACAGCTAAGCGCTTTGTCTTCTTTAAAGTGCATCGTTGGTGCAATATTCAGCGTGCTGTGAGATTCCAGTTTCACTTCAGATCGGTGTTGATTGTGTTTATTTTCTGTGATTGACTTCTCTGCCTCATCAGCTGGACGTACCACACAGAGAAGGAGATCAACGGCTCTGCCCACTGGGGGATGCTGACTTCCTACAGCGGCGCAGGCTTCTACCAGGACCTGAACACCACCAAGGAGGAGAGCGCCGCCGTGGTGGGCGAGCTGAAGGAGAAGCTGTGGTTGGACCGGGGCACCAGAGCGGTCTTCATTGACTTCTCCACGTACAACGCCAACATCAACATGTTCTGCGTCATCAGGTCAACGAGTCAAAGATTATTGTGACTATTTCGCGTTCACTTTCAACAGAAATATTTTGATATAATGATGATTTTTACAAAAAGGGTTGATTTGCTTTTGCAGGTTGCTGATTGAATTCCCAGCTACTGGTGGCGCTATTCCTTCGTACCAGATAAGGACAGTGAAACTGATCCGCTATATCACCTACTGGGATTACTTCATACTGGGCTGCGAGTGCGTCTTCTGCTTGTTCATCCTCTACTATATCGTAGAGGAGATTCTTGAGCTGCGAATACACAAGTTCTCTTACTTCAAAAGTGTCTGGAACATATTGGACGTTGTTATAATAATGGTGAGGCATTTTTGAAGGGGCTTGTTTTGGCAGATATTTGCCATAGAGAAAAATGTATGACATGTCACTTAGTTCACTATAACCGGTATAAACCTAATGATCACTCTACATTTTATTTGACAGCTTGCCATCGTTGCAGTCGTGTTCAACGTTTTCCGCACCATCAAAGTAGACAAGCTGCTGAGCAAACTTCTGCAACAACCAGACATCTATGCCGATTTTGAATTCCTGGCGTTCTGGCAAACCCAATACAATAACATGAATGCAGTTAACCTGTTCTTCGCTTGGATTAAGGTAAAGAACCAACTAAATCGTGTGCCAGACCATCATGTCCATATCCATTCATTTAGAGCTAGCCTGTCCTATAATAGCCTGTCCTATCATTTCTTAATGTTCTGGTCTTCCCTACAGATTTTCAAATACATCAGTTTTAACAAGACCATGACACAACTGTCCTCGACACTGGGTCGATGTGCAAAGGACATCCTTGGATTCGCAGTCATGTTCTTCATCGTGTTCTTTGCTTACGCTCAGCTCGGTTACCTGCTCTTTGGGACAGAGGTGGACTCCTTCAGCACCTTTGTCAAGTGCATGTAAGAGCGTCGAGAGGGGCCGATGGGATAAATATCCAAAATATTAGGTTATTGTTAAAGGGGACATATGATACCACCAAGTGTGAGTTTGATTAGCCGTTATAAGTCGTTTTGAAAATGTGCAGCTTCTGACATCACAGGTGGGCGTGTCCACCTAGATGTGTGCTGTGTGCTGATGTATCTGTCATACATCTAGGTAGACACACCCACCTGTGATGTCAGAAACTGCACATTTTCAAAACTTCTTGTAATGGCTAATCACACTCACACCTGGTGGTATAATATGTCCCCTTTAACATTATGGTTTACGCTTGTATTTTTGTCTTTAGGTTCACGCAGCTCAGGATTATCCTCGGTGACTTTGACTACAACGCAATAGAACGTGCCAACAGGGTGCTCGGCCCAATCTACTTCTTCACCTATGTGTTCTTTGTCTTCTTTGTCCTGCTGGTAAGTTGTACCTACGGAAGAGGATTAGGGCCACACATAAGAAAAAAAAAAATCATTCTGACTTTAAAGTCAGAATTCTGAGATTAAAGTCAGAACTACGGAATTCTGAGATTAAAGTCAGAATTCTGAAATTAAAGTCAGAATTCTGAGATTAAAGTCAGAATTCTGAAAATAAATTCAGAACTACTTTTTGTTTTTCTTATGTGTGGCCCTAATCCTCTTCCGTATGTACCAGACCCTCTTCCAGGAAAAATAAACCTGAGAATGGGTTCCCTCTGATTCATTCTTCCTATTTGCTTCCTAGAATATGTTCCTGGCCATCATAAACGACACATATTCTGAAGTGAAGGAGGAGCTCTCGTTGCAGAAAGATGACCTACAGATTACGGACCTCATCAAGCAGGTAACAGCGTCGTCATCTTGTGTGAATGTTGAATGAAGCGCAACACCTGCTATACTTTTATCTACGATATTGCAAGTACAAATGTCCTCTCTTTGTAACGCAGAGCTACATGAAGACATTTGTGAAGCTGAAGCTCAAAAAGGAGAAAATATCAGATGTCCATAAAGCCCTACGGTCTAAATCGGGGGAGATTGAATTCAAGGATTTCAGAGAAACCCTGAAGGAGTAAGTCATGAAAACTAAACAGGTTTGAAAGGCGCCTCAATATTATTACATTTTTAACCCAACCGTGGTCCTACTTGATTCTTCTTGCAAGGATGGGACATGCCGACCATGAAATCACTGCAGCCTTCTCTCGTTTCGACTACGATGGCAACCAAGTTCTGGACAGAGAGGAGCAAGAGAGGATGAAGGCAGAATTGGAGGAAAAGAGGGTTTGTACCTGATTCTCCATTAATACATATCCCATGGCGAATGGGTTCAATTGTACAAGGGAGGTTACTAGTCTAATCTTTTGTTTTTGCATGTTTCTCAGGAGGCTCTCAGCGCTGAACTCAACCAGCTCGGGATGGAGTACGATAAAGGTTCAGAGGAGGCGACGTCTCTTAACACAGCTCCGAAGGAAACCTCCAATCAAACCACAGCGGAGCATAGGGAGATTCAGAGGTGAGATGACCATTTTGAGCATTGAGACTCCCAGTGCCATTGTACTTGAACAACTTAGAACGCATTGTGTGAATATAACCAGACCCACTAGCACTCTCTAAAGGAATGAAAGTCTTGGTTGCTCTTAGAACAATGCAAACCAAACTAACGGTGGGAATCTTTCTTTGGATAAAAGGTTATCCAGACAGGTTGTTCAACTGGAAAGCTCTATTGCGGCCATTGTGCCACAGATCGACATGATTATGAACAAGCTGGGATTTAAGTAAACGGTAAGGAAACCAATGGGATATGTTCAATATTATGCTATTGGGATTCTTCTTGTATAGATCTGAATTCATAACTTGTATTATATGCATTTTGCCTTTACCCAGATCCATGAATTTTACTCAGATGCCAATTTCTCAGCTCAGACTGATAGATGGATTAAACCGAGACACCTTATCGAGTACACCAGTCCCTTCTGGCAGTTCATTATGCATAATAATATGACTCTCAAATTTAACCCAAGTAGAACTTACTGTATGATTCTTAAATTTGACCTCACGGTAGTGTGGTATGACCGAGTGCTTTGCAACTATTTTGCATTCACTTCAGCATGTATATTGGAGCAGGAACACAATGGAACAGTAGTCCAGTCAATACAAAAAGGAAATCCAGTGCATTTTTAAAAACAATTTAACCATACCAGTTAACTATATTCAATAGCATAAATCAATATTCCTTTATAAAATAATGAAATAGCCTACTGCAAATTACCCCCTATCCCTGCTTGATAACCATTCTGGTTATTAGGTTATATATTAATGCAGTCTGGTAGATTTAAAACAATATTATTATGCGGTTAGCTTGGATTGCTATTGCTGTCTTTACAATATTCAATTTGATGTTTATTTATCTTGCTATTTCCAAACTAGTACAAAGATTAAATACATGTATACTAGGGAAGCTTTAGCTACAATGGATCCCACAAATGAATGTAATCAATGTTAATGCTACATTAGCCTTTGTCAATTCACCGTGACACTGCTATCTTTGAGTATATTATACATACTTGCTAAAAACACATAAATCAATATACAAGATTTCTAAATGCTTGGTATTGTGTTTATTATTATTATGTGTATGTAGTGCATGGTTTACTGTTTTACTGTTTGATGTGATGTGGATTAGTTAACCAAAATACTAGACTATTTATGCAATGTCTATTTGTAATGAACTAGTCTTGCATTAACTTGAAAACTTTGTCCAAAATCTAAATTCATAAGATTTTGTACTTCTTGAATTTGAACATGCAGGTATGTATATTTTTTGCCTGAGGCAAATCAGCACAATATTCATAATAACATAGCTTATATGTTTACCCTCTAAAAAAATGCACATTTCTATGAATGATTACACGAAAAGCTATCAACTGTAAATGTATTGTATATATAAATGTAGTGTTACTTTCTCAATAAGAGACACATTCTAAAGTGGATTCATAGATTGATGCCGGTATTTTACATTTATATGTGAAGCCTTAAATAGAATAAATGTTCATGAATAACATGTTTCAAAAGTTCCTTTATTTTGGATGGGTTATTTGTGTCATCCGTTTGAATGAAATGTTACAAGTTATCCAGTGGTGCAATCCAATTCAGCTTTTGAATTTCAACTGTCACAAATAAACTTGCTATTACATTACATTTTTTAAGCATCAGATATATCACATGTCAAAACATGCAATTCCAAAATAAACATTGTCCATTTCCTTCTACTCTAAAAATGGCACAAAAAAATACATGGGGAAACTTTTGATTTGAAATTAACCTGAAATTGCAACGAAGCCTAATTATTACAATTTGCACACATTGGCAATTATGACGTATCCATAAATTATATTGCTAAAATTCTATGAATGGAAATTAGATTACCTACATTATGTACATAATCGTCAACTTTTTTAAAGGGTTTATATTTACAAATCCACATGACCATGTTCAGCTACTTTTATAAGACTGTACATAATGGCACACAAATTCAAATAATAGGACACAAATAACAAATTATTATACCATTCCCCAGTGCTCTCATGAATGCCTTAGGCTAAAATGCTTTTGGAAGTTTGAACAGTTAAACAACGTTTGAATGAGAATTCAGTTTAAATGAAGGATGACATAAGGTTGAATTGTTGAAGAAATTAATTCAAAAAATAAATTAATAAAAATATGGATTTAGCTCTGGAGTTACCTTTGTGAACCACCATCATGGAAAACACGAGGAAAATTGATATGAAGCGTTGTTTTTTCCTTTAAATTGATAAAGGGGATAAATCATGTCAATCACGATGGCTAGTTTACCAATTATTGTTAAAAATGAGTTATTCTGTGTATATAAAAAAATAAGTTTTAAAAAGGGAGCCTTTACAATTTTCTTTGAAGGGAATCAACGTCACAGGAATAAACAACCATTTTAGATCCATGGACGAACACGGAGGTCCAATCCCAGAAAGAGATCAACTCATTTATCTGTACAAAAGGTTTTTGGTTTGGGAGAAAAACATATGGGAGTTTAAGCTATTTACATAGTATGAATACACTCCACATATTATGGCCTGCCCCATGAGATAAAAGCAAAAACTAAAATTGAATAAACAAAAAAAAGTACTTCTTGAATTTGAACATGCAGGTACGTAGTGTTTAAATCTGCGTTGTTTAATGGCCTTTCTTCTCTTATGGCTCCTCTTTGAGTGAACACAGACCCACAGAAGACCACCCATCATTTGGTGGTCTCTCTCTGTGCCAACAGTAAAAAGTGTTTCTACATTAAAAAAAAAAAAAGCGTTGAATGTGCTGGAACACTAAATTATTACACAATATATATTTATTTATAAATGACCTGAAACCATGGATGTTGTAAAGTAGAATTAATCCTGATCTGAAATTTCCGGTAAGCGATTGTCAAAGCCTAAATGTATCTTGTATCCTGTTGGTTTAGAGGCATGGAAGTGTTTTTAACCAAAATGTAAACATGTGAAAGTGTTCATCTTAAAAAGCATGGAGAAAATGATTACACAATGTACACCTTTAATTACTCAAGACGTGGCTTTTTGAGTTGTGTTTTACAGCGATACCATATATGCGTGTGTGTGTTCGGGTTGATTTTTATTATAAAGCAAATAAACTCCTGATTTGCTGTTTACAGTAACAACAAATTCTACTTTAAAGCCTTTGTGACTAGGGCTCCCTAAACTTCATCCCTATAGCACCAGTGTCAAGAGGTTCCCCCTTAGAGCGTGGACGGTGTGTGGGGAAGAGAGGGCCAGCTCACTGCGTCTGGTAGCCCGCCATGCTGAAGTTGGCCAGGTTGGCCAGGTCGACGGGGCTCGGCTGGGCCTGGGACGGGGCGGAGCCGAACCCACCCACCCAGGCTGGGGACAGCGACTGCCTGGAACCGCAGGGATAGGCACAGTTACAGAGTTACCGTGAAATGAAAGCTAGAATCAGTACAATTCTGTTTCAAACATCATCCAAATAAGTGGGTTTATATTAAAAGTAAGAGGCAGACATCGGAAATATGATTCGCAATTATGACTTTTATTTATTTCATCTACGCAAGGTAATTCAAAGAATGTGAAGGGCTTACTCCACTCCGAAGCCTTGCTGGTTCCACGTCTGGCCGTACACGCCGTAGGAGGGAACCTGCCATCCGTTGGAAGTGTACTGTCCATACTGCTGCTGCTGCTGTTGTTGTTGCTGCTGCTGCTGCTGCTGTTGTTGTTGCTGCTGCTGGGGCTGCTGGGGACTCCCGTACACCTGGTTCCACTGCCCCCACTGGCCGTACTCCACCTGGGGGAGACGCAGCATTGGTTGACTTCAATTCAAATCGATTACGTCTCTTAATCTGTGACTCTTTCTACTGCATCTCGGGCGATTTTGTCTGTATTTACTAAGGACTAGTCCTTGGAACTAGCATCCCGTCTACCTGTTGTGGACTTTTGGCCATATCTGGGGATTCCTTTCCCCAGTAGCATTTCACGAGGTGTCCCTCAATGGCGGTGCAGTTCACTGAGACGATGGCATGGGCGGCACTTTCATGAGAGGAGAACCTTTGAAGACAAATGGTAGTGGTGTTCAATCTTTTCACTTGATCAATTTCAGGCTATCTATGAATACGGGGTTATAATTAAACAGAGTACTTGTTAATACACATAGATGCCCATGAAATTGAACTCTGCTATAGTGCGCTATTGATTGCTGGCAATTGTGAATATTGTGCTGACATCTAGAGGCTATTTTGTGCACTGGAGGTCGTTCTGCCCACTGTACCTAATGAAAGAATATCCTTTCTCAGGAAAGACTCTGATCTCCATTATTTGACCGAATGGTGAGAAGGTCTGCCGCATCAGGTGCTCTGAAAGATGAAAATTAATGTGTCACAAGCGGTACGGCAACATATATATATAGAGACAACTTTACGTCACGCTAAGTGTTTCAAAAGACTGTGACTGTGGGTAGTTGCCTGTGAGGCCTGACTGGATCCCTCCACAGTACACGGTGCAGTTCTGTGGGCTGGATTGGCTCATAACATCCTCGAACCTCAGCTGCTTCGACCCGTCTGAAATTCAAAGAAAAAGACCCAAAAGTCCATAACAAAAACCAAACCATCTGCTTAACATAAATCGTAAGCCCACAGTGCATGCATATAGTAGTGAACGCGGGTTCCATCGAGTCACACCGGGCTGAAGAGACGGCTTACTGTCTGGGATGCTCTTTGGAGCGGGTGGCTTGCGTGTTGCCCAGTTGGTTCTGATCTGGCGCCCTCCGAGCCACTGCCCCCCCATTTGACCAATGGCGTTCTCTGCATCCTAGAATATATCATCAAAGCTAGTTCCACTATGGCATTGTAACGTTTTAAAAACTACCAACTTGCTATCCCTATTTATCTAATGTCACAATAAGAACAGTGCAAATTAACTAATAAACTAAATCTATTCTGCAACATGCCCTTTAATGTTATTTAATATGTTGGAACGTTTTAATATATATATATTGTAATATGCAAAAAGCAGAAAAGAGAAATAACCTTTGTGTTGTGTTCTTGCCCTGGAGCCTTACCAGTTTGTTGTAGAAGGACACAAATCCATACCCCTTTGATTTGCCTGTCGTCATGTCCTTCACAACACGGGCGTCACTGGAAGCAAACAGCAAAACAATGTCAGCACGCCCCATTTGGAAGACTTTCTTTTTAAAGAGGAGCCACGCAAACACACTGAACAGTGATTCCTCTACATCGTAACTGTACGTTGACTATTTTAGCCCTGGACTGACCACTGGTGTGTAAAACTAACATCAAAGCAACACTTTAAAAAGACCAACAAGAGAACAAAGTACACATACATGCAGCCTACGCTGTTGGTTCAACATGTGTTCAGGTCTGTATGTTGTTTTAAGGATCCCTGGCCAACAGAGCACCACCGTCTGGGTCAACTTTCACACTAGTAAACTATTGAATTCAATTCACAAAAAGGAATACGTTGTAAGGTTTACCATGCATTCTTAAAATCTGCTGTTGGTGCTCGTCCTAAAAATAGAAATGTATAAAAAAAATTATATCAAAGAGAAAAAAGGAATTAAACGGCATACATGGCCTGTTAACAGATTTCTTTATTTTTCCTGGTCAATTCTTTACCACCAATATGGAGTTTTGGGAGCTGCAAATTTTGAGAAATTGACAATTTCAGAATTTTTGTGGAGGAGCAATGAACTACAAACAGTACTATGCAAATCAAAATGAGACAGGTCATACATAAATTTAGAGTATTATAGTTAATCTAAACTAGGTCATGTTAATAGACAGCATCTACAATAAAGACATATGGAAAATAGAATAGAGGAAAAAAAAACTACATCTGAGTCTCCGAGTGCACAGTTCCTTGCTGTTAGCTTCAAGCTCCTGTCCAATCCTATGAGCATTTCTGTAAAATAACCAGAGTGCTATTACTTCACTGAGATCCACAACCGCAGGTAAGGTGAAAGCTTTTCAGGTCAATGAAAAGATCGGATTTTGTTGACAATCAAGACAAGTTACTTACCACAACCTAAAAATCTTCAAGAAATACCTAAGCTAAGACATTTCAAATCAAAATAATTTAATATGTACATACTCCTAAAACATTTTAAATTGAATAACTATAATAACTAATATTAATGTTAAGTTAATCGATTGGCAAATTATGTTATGCATGGAAAAATGTATGGTTACTACGCGCATGTAATATAGAGCATGTCCGATGTGTCATTTTATACATGCATTGTCCTATTTATCTTGACATTAAAGGTGCTGTAGATATGTTTAAAGATTGTGTCATTTGTTGGAAATACCACAGTCATCAACTGTCGTCAGCTATAATTATCTTTTATTCTGACTGCCCGTGTCTGTTTAAGCCATTTTGATTTTAGGCCACGTCCGGCTAAATTATGACAAATCCCTTCCCTGAATGCCGGCTAAATTGTGACTAATCCCTTCCCTGAATGCCGAAATCCATCTTCCCTGTCAATCCCAGATCCAAATTTAGTTGGTTGTATAGTTTCAAAAATATTGCTCTTTTGCTCTTTTCTGTGCTTTAACACTTAACTGATTAATCTAACCTACAGCACCTTTAGGCATAACAATTCACAAAATAAATATTAATTCACAAGTCGATCAGGATATACACCTTTCTATCTTCCAAAAAATTATCAAAAAACCAAGGAAAAAACACTCTTTACACTATCTGTGAATAATATACATAACTTTATACTAGCTTGGCTATAAATACAATTCATCAATTAGCACTGTAAGTGAAACTAAATATAACAAATTCTCTCCCATATCTCAAACCCTGACATCATTATTTATCTAATTGGTCATTAGTAAGTAGTGATGTAATACGATCGCAAATTGAATACAATTAAAATGCAGACTCTGATGATAAAGGCAGGGAGAGTGTAAGGCCTGATAGTGTCAAGAATCATAATGGTAAAGCAGCACATCAACGTCAAATAGAAGAGAGGTCAGATTCTAAGTGCACCCTGTGAAAAGAAATGCTGTACACTATGCAAACAACAGGTAGCAAACTTCCACAAAACTTACGAGATTTTCCCGAAAGGTGTAAAAGCAGCTTTGACATCATCTGTTGTAATCTCAGGGCTCAAATCACCCACAAAAACATGGAAGTGATCTGGAAAATAATAAGTGTAAAACTTTCAATTTCTGGTAAACTAAGAGCCATTCAGCTAAAGCCATATACAAGAGGGAGTATAAGGTTAACACTTACTGGACGTGTCTTTCTTTTGAGTACTTGGAGTGGTGGCCCAATTCACTTTAACCTCCTATAATCAAAATAATTACATCGTTTTAATAGACATCAAGCATTGCACAAAAGGAAGGACGGTTATATTAAACTATGAACAAGATGAGCATACCTTTCCTAATATCTTCCTCCCGTTCATGGCTGCAAGGGCTGCAGCAGCATTTCTGTGCTCGAAAAACTCCACAAAGCAATATGGGTCATTGCTCGTGTGCTGTTGGAGAAAAGTATTCTGTAAAAACTGTACTCCTGAAAGTCCATCTCCTTTTATAGCTATTGCTGTAATAGATGTGTGTATATTTGGTGTTTGGTGTTATATTTGGTGGATTCGTTTTATATATTTTCTGTTGCAGTTATTCATTATTGTGTTATTCATACATTTCAGCATAAATAGGAACAGTGAGAATATGTCTGTTATAATTGGATAACTTAACTACTATAGTATTGAAAACAATGCACACCTATAACATGTCTGTCATGCAAAGAGTAAAACATCACACTGACGGCCACCACAAATAAGTTAATGAATCCTAAGATGTGTTGAGAATCTCAAAATAAATGCTTCCTCATTTGATTGCAAAATGACAAACAGAATTCAGAACCCAAAACATGTTTTATAAAACGTTATTACATCTTTAACAATATCAGTTAATAAAGTTAATAAGTATATTACATCAGGTTTTTGACGGATAGCATATCAGGATTATATTCCGATTGTAATTTAAATATTACAGCCGGACATTTGGTACTCAAAATATGAGTATTAGACTTACCTCAGTGATCATTTTGCAACTTTTACAAGTACCTATCTGGGAAAACAGCTCCAGAATCAAAACTTCTGTCACATCTTTAGAGAGGTTGCCAACATACCTGGAGAAACACAAGGTGAAACAGGGGAGGCAGATTAAAGATTAGAAGTGCTCCAAATGTATGCTGCAAAAAGACTGGAAAATAACGGAAGTGATTTCTTTGAATGCTTTTAAATCCCGCCTGAGAGCACTTGAAACGACCTCCTTTACTTGTAACTGTTCTTCATTTCTTCATTTTAATTGCTGTCTGTATGTAACTGTCAACTTTTGTTGCCTTATTTTGCTGCCTCTTGGCCAGGACTCCCTTGAAAAGGGTTTTTAATCTCATTGGGACTGGTGAAATAAAGGTTAAATAAAATAAATAAATAAAGTGCCTTATCTTAACGTGATTTAATACGTGTTTAGCCAACACAACCCACTTAAACGTGTGTTTACCGCCAGTCTCCATTGACTCAGACCTGGGCTCATATGCCGCCTTCAAACCAACTCGGAGGTTCGGAAGCTCTTACGTGTCTTTGCGTAAACCTTCACTTCTTCCGAAATAAGAGCGTTCAGAAAACGACCCTCGGTAGTGCGTTAGGGTTAATTATGGTTAGGGTTATAGTTGGTTATGGTTATAGACCCGTTCCAGGCGCCTGGAACGCGTCTATACGTTGACTTTGTATGGAGGCGCCGCCTCGTTAGAATCGGTATTAGGTTCACCTCTTAATGCTTGCTGCAAGTTCATGACAGCGAAATGGACCAGCCGTTGTTGTGACGCCAACTCGTAGACTCGGGTAGCTAAAAAAAACTCCGACTCCAGAGAGTGTTCAAAGCACTTTCCTACGAGCAGAAGTTCCGAACCTCCCGGAAATTCCGAGTATTTTGAAGGCGGCATTAACCCTAGCTTAAGACAATGATATAGCAATTAACCAAACACTTAGCGGGGCACCCCGGTATAGTCTAGCGGATAACACACACCAAACACGGTCAGCACCCTGGCTAAATACACGTTCACCAGACACCAATAGCTCAACAGCACAGTGTAATAACCCCCTGTTGTATTCCGAACTGTTTAAACGTGGAGCTAAACCTCCTCCACCACCACTTGGCTAAGCTAGCAGATTATGCTGCATTGTTAGATGCCAATGCAAACGTTATAAACTCGACTGGCACCGGACAGAGCTACCCGCAGGGACTTACAGGGTTTTGGGGTAGCTGTCGTCCTCCATTGTCGCTAATACAACCTTTGTAAGAGTGTTATTCACTACCTATAATGGCAAAGTTATGCGTGACTCAAAGAAGCAGCTAATAGCTTAGCGGCTAGCGGACGGGCGATAGCGGCGCACGTCACTGCGCCGTCACCCCGCGTCACAGCGAGTCGGTGCTTGTTGGATTTGACAATTTTCAATAAAAAAATTGTAAAATACAACTAACTAACAGTTGGTTAGTAGTTCGTTGGTTAGTAGTTAAATAATAGTTCGTTGGTTAGTAGTTAGTTAGTAATTAGTTGGTTAGTAGTTAGTTGGTTAGTAGTTAGTTAATAGTTGGTTAGTAGTTCGTTGGTTAGTAGTTAGTTAGTAGTTAGTTGGTTAGTAATTAGTTAGTTAAATTAGTTTATAGAGTCCTATTCTGCTTGACCCCCACAACACTGCTCACAGTTTTAATTATTATTTAAAGTGCAGTCTCACCATCGAAATGGTCTCAGAACACTTCTGGATAATAACATCCATACATGCAGAGTGATACGGACATAACAGAGTTGACTGAAATAGTGAGAGGAAAACAACAAGTTACAGCAAGAATTGACAGTAGAGGACAGCAGGTTACATTCCATAGTGCTTTGAGAATAAAACATGACTTTAAGAGATTTAAATTTAAATTAAAGTTTGATCTTTGATTATTTAAATAAAATTTGGATCTTTGTGAATCCTTTTTTCAGTAGTCCTACTGAATACATGACAGTTCGGAGAGGAGAGCAAGGTCTCCAGTCCACACTTAATGTGAACTATTAATTCGCACTTTAAATGTTATTTATATGTTCAGGGATTCCCAACTGCTTCCCAAACGCATAAGGTGGCAGGGAACGCATTGAACGAAGTTGATGAACTTGACTCTAGTCTAGAAGGGTCGTACCTGGAGGGACATTTTACAGATTGTAATTATACATTCAATTGTGTGTAAACCAATACGATCTTGATAACTTGTGTAGCATTGAGATCAGGGCTCTCAAGTTTTGAAGACAGGCAAGAGTGACAATATAGCCTCGTTGTTTTCAGCATGAGAAATACAATGTGTGGCGGGAAGCGACTGGAGTAGGCCTACCTGCTTACCGTAGTTACGCACTGAGTCAAATGTATTAGGTATTAATAACGTTCATGTTAGTTCAGGCTATTGTCTTTACACTATGCAATAAGTCAAGAAGGATGGATACTGGGTGGGTTTGTGAAGGATCCAAATATGCGATTGCAATTTAAACAAATATCAAATGTAGGCCTATATAATTTTTTTATTCCCCCACATACACACTTGCATGTTTTAACATAGGCCTAATACATACTCTACAAGGAAACAAAAAATTCAACACAATCATAAAATGATCCACCTTTTGGCCTTCGATAATGATTATATTAGGCTATACTTCTATTATATGGTAATGACGAAATCCAATTACCAACCACCGGTAATCGTGAGCAACACATTAACTGACCTTTTGGTGGAACAATCTAGTTCATACGAGATCATGCACTGAACAGAAGAACAGTATGAGTTGACTGCATGCCATTGCCATGTATCAGGTAGCCGCAAATGGGCGTACAACTGTACATGGGCGGGGGTTATATACGCAAGTGGGAGGGACTTGTTAATTCCCACGTTTGATTTGTCACCTAGCGGCTTCTTAGAAAACCTATTTTATGTGGACAATAGTAAATTATATGATAGTAAAACGTTTTGGATAAAAGTGGGTGAACCTTTTATCTGTGTATTTTAATTAATGAATAGGTAACATTCCATTAAAGACTGGCACCTTGTGACAAACCTCTTCATGGGGTTGGTTGCCAAGCTGTTCTCCCAAGGGTTTTCAATTGGTTTTCCTAACCAATTATTCAAAACGTTGTTTTTTTTAACTTAAAAATGTATGTAGCCCTATATGTATGTGTATGTAAACAATTTTCCCTTTACAAATACCTACATACTATGTAGTACAACTTTGTGTCTGGGTGGATATAATTGGTCGAAGTTCTGTAGTATTATGTATGTAGAATAAAGAGTTTGATTCTGCAACAAAAAAAATATAATTGCAGCATACTTTGGGAACATGGCCGGAGGCTTGTTTTAAGATTATAAGACTCCTTCCTCAATGGTGGATTAGGTTGTCTGTCATGCTTTCCTTGTTTTGTCCAAGCAGGAGCCCCGAATAATAAGAGACTTCCACACGGCTGTGCTCTGGATCCGAGTCACAGAGCTTAACGATTACTGGGATGTATCTCATGGGAAGGAGAGCGGGAGGAGGAGTGACGAGGAGCAGCAGGTGTCCCTGAAGGACCGGCGGCAGGATGGAGGAGGACGAGCGGCAGGTGGCCCTGCAGGAGCGTCAGGGGAGGCAGGAGGAGGGGGATGAGGACCCGAACGAAGCCCCTTCCCTGATCATCTGCGAGTTCCGAGAAGAACGTGGACATGCTGAAGCCCCGCCCACTCGCGGTGTCCTCCCGGTGGTTCGGGTCTGCAGTAGGCATGGGCAAAACGGTTCTTCTCAGGGAACCAGTTCTTTCAGTTCCCGTCACTATAACAAATCGTTCGTTTGATTCGTTCTATATTCGTTCTATTCGTTCTCGCGTCTATACGTTGACTTTGTATGGAGGCGCGCCGCCCCACCGCTTTTGGTGTGAACGCGGCGGAGCGGCGCGCGTCCATACAAAGTCAACGTATAGACACGTTCCAGGCGCGCGCCGTTCCGCTGCTTTTGGTGTGAACGCGGCGGAGTATAAACATGTATAGCGGAGTATAGACATGTATACATATGTATAGTCAACGTATAGACGTATACGTTGACTTTGCCGCTTTCGGTGTGAATGCAGCATTCGGTCTAGGGGAAAAAAATAAAAAAAATAAAAATAGGAATAGGACTAGAAGAATCAGTTCTCTTGTTTTGGGACTCGGTTCTCTTCGATCACCTTCAGGATTCGTTCGTTCTGACACGAATCGTTCGCGAATCGCCCAGGCCTAGTCTGCAGAGATAC
>OMLJ01089949.1:0-27138 GCA_900302595.1 Gadiculus argenteus
TCTCTCGGTATCTCTCTCTCTCTCTCTCTCTCTCTCTCTCTCTCTCTCTCTCTCCATCGATGACTCGCCATCGATCCATCCGCTCTGCTTCCTTGTGTCGGGGAGAGAGAGGCGTGGCCTAGCATGTCCCGTCAAAAAATAATACAACTAGGATGCCGTTTTTAAAGAGCCGGTATTTACTGAGCCAACGAACCACGCGGCTCGAATGACTTCCTTTATCTTAAGACTAAACTAAAATAACGTGCACAGGATAGTCTTTGGTTTGTTTGTTTTTGTTGTCATACCTATGATCCTCAGCTTGTAAGTGTGTACCTTTGTTGTCTGGAAGGAGATTAACCTCTTTTTACATTAATGCAAACATATGGCAGACATTCCTACTGATGTATTAAAGGGAAACCCTCTGAATGCCTGACTACTTCCTTCTATTTTTAATTGTTTGTTGGTAATTGCAGTAGTATAAAATTATCATTCATCTCCCACGCTGTCTGGACAAGGCGAATAGCAAGCGTCATTACTCTGCCCCAGACGAGGTTTCTGTCATTGTGGAAATAAGGACATTTTCATTTAAAGTGCTTGTGACGTTATAATATGATTGGTTAAGGGACTTCTGAAGGTGAAGGGTGGAATGGAGTGCAACTTTAAATGAGCGTGGAAATAAAAATGGACCCGTGACTTTCAAGTCCTTGCATCTTTTGACTTATTTTGGATGCCATTGGATTGTAAATATGGAGCTGGATTTTAAAGGTTGGACAAATGAACAAGACATTCTTACCAGTTCTCTTGGATTATGGACATTCTTGACAAAGGTGTGACCAGATTAGACACTGCAGCTGATCTCAAACTCTCTGCTCTAAAGGCTTGCAAAGTTGGACAAAAGTTGGACATTTTACACAGAAAGCTACCATTACACACAGCCTCGACCTGCCGGCAAGAAGCATGGAAACCCTTTGTTCTCCTGAAGAGGAATTACATTATAAAGTAATATACTAGTTGTCAAAAGTTAATGTTTTTAAGATGCTTTGTGATTAGTTGATGTCGGAAATACTGCGTCTTTGTTTCAACCCTTTTTCCCCCCAGAATTCTTTGTGTGATCTATTTGGCTTTGGTAACCCTGCATAGTTTATTTTGGTCTTCTCCATAAAACGCGCTTGAATCTCGTTCTCAGATTTAAGATCAAATTGAAATACGCAAAAGGCAGGGATAGAACGGATTACAGTGAAACATGCATGATCAGTTGGGGTTTGTTATTGCAAGAACATTTTGATCTGGATTTTAAATGTTATCATCCGACCATACCAACTTGTGCCTTTTAACATAACCAAGATGAACATGTTCAATACTCTTATCAGGTTACCTACTTATGAATAACTGGATCTTGATGTGTAAGGTGTATTACTTTTAGTTGTATTTCTTTCTCTCTCTCTCTCTCTCTGTGATAAAGTGTTTCTTCTGTACTTCAGTGTAATAAATGTCATCTGATGAACTTTGGAAATGTCTAGGAAGCAAGTTTACAAAAGCTTCTACACCGTGGAAATAATGGCACAGAGAAAGAAGCTGATGTAGTTATATTCAATTACACCCTGGCCTGTTTTGACTTTACCCAAAGGCAGAAAGCCACTCTAATCGTTAAATTAAGAGGTTGTGACATCCCACTAATAGACCTATTCTTGGAGTCCCTGTAGTATGTGGATTTGAGTGGCAGAGGTAAGAACTGAACCAATTGAACCTTGGCTTCAGGTAATGTAAAGTTAACACGTTCTTCACGTAAAGTGTGAAACATGGTGCATGTCGTTAAGATCCACTCATTCTCCACCTCCTCTGACTGATGGCATTGTTCCTGTGGTGTTCCACAGACAAAAAATATTTCCCAATTACTTACCCTGTGCACTGCCAATTTCATCAAAATAGACTACCTTTTATATAAATGTTAATTATTCTTAAGAGTTTAATTATGTTTAACCTTTAAAAATGCCAACATTTAGTTTGAATCCATAATGTCTTGCCCTTGAAAAATAACAATGTAATTATGTTGCTGTATTTTTTTTGAAATATGAAGAATAATGTGTTGGTATTGTATTGGACCTTATACTGTGCTTGACTGTACAAATGAATGGCATTACTGCACTGGACGGAAACAATGCCCCAATTTGTTCTACCCTTCTGTGTCAAATTTCGGCACTGGTAAAACTGTTTTCGTAGCGTATAGAAGTATTGAGTTTTTCCATTGTAATGTTTGACTTTAAATAAATTAATAATTGTACGTGATTTCAAACTTCATTCTAAGCCAACCCCTCTTTCAAACCTAACCCCTGACCTCATCTTTAATGCTCTTCCCTGATCAACTGCTCTGACAATATTTGCTGTTCTGTGAATTTTCTTTGCAATAAAATTTCCAAAACTGAAGAAAAACACATTTAATTTTGCTGAAAGTGCTATGATATAGCTGAAATTATACTATATATATTTTCAAACAACCTGAAACCCAACTTGCTACTCACAAATAAAAGACAACAGCGCCCCTTACAGGTAAGACTATTCAATTCTAACTCAAACGCCTACAAACTGAAGAATCAAACTGGCATAAGAAGATGTTGAACAAATCACGTAACATACTGCAGTTGACCTAATCCTCATGTAAATATCCCATATATTCATACATAAATAGAGAATATAACTCATTAAGAATGTTGCATTTTTTCAGGCAAGGAAGTGGCTTCTGCTCAGACTTCGTTGAATGTCTTGACCAGCATCCTCATCTCTACATTGCAGGCTTTGACGGCCTCCTGGGCATTCCTCTGCTCTGAGGGCAAAGCAGGCCGGACGGAAACACACATCAGGAGGTCCTTGGCATGGTCGTAGTTGCCCACACAGCGCTGGACCTGCCCACGGATCAGCCGGGGGAGCTCCTGCTCCTGTTGGGGGCATTTACGGGAACATGGGGAGGCGCCATCAATGCCAAACTAAAACACAGTTAGGAGGTTTAGGGAAGGTTTACAGTGAGCACCTTTATCTGCGAGAACCTAACCTTAAACCTGGCCTTGTGGTCAGGAAGTGTGCCTTTTACTATTGACCTAATTAAAATAAGATGGATGTGGAGTGTGTGTGGATGATGGCTGGTTTAAGCAGACGCATCTGGCCCGAGACAGACTGAATCTGGGGCTGGGTGAGGGTGCACACCTGTTATGCATTGAGCGATCAAAATGCATTGGTAAACCAGCCATCGTCACACACACTCAAGGAGATCTCCAGCATGGCAGTAGGTGATACCTCCTGCACTGTATATCATACTCAACCATGGCAATATGTGGAGTAGCCCTGTACAACGATGTACGTTATTATATCCAGATGGTGAAATGTAGTGTCATGGCACGGTTAGTCGACTTATCTTCACTAGTTCAGTCTTACACTTCTTACATGTTGATTCACTCAACATCGGGGATCGAACCCACTCCCACTTTTGGGTTGGGCGTCTAACCTCCCCCGCCACTATACCACCGGGTCATCGTGGCTCTTACGTTCTCATAGTAGACACACTGCACAGTGGCCTTCCCATCTCTTAGGAGGAAGCTTTTGGATCCGTGTGAGCTCATCGTTACAGCAGAGTCCAAAGTAGCTGCAGAAAAGATGCACAGCCGGTCAGAGGGCGTCAGATGAATAGTAAATGAAGACGTAATCGAATTAGAGCATTAAGTAACATAACTCAACGTGACTCACCAAATATCTCAAACAGGTACGGTGCTCTGTCCTTGAACTGGCTCCAGTGTCTCATGCCAGCAATAACAGCTGTCAGAATCCTCAATGATTGATCCGTGGCTGACTTCTGAATCTTAACGGCTGGCTGGGTCTTTTAGCATCGACCACAACATGAATATTAGTATGCATCATAATCATCAATAAGTACATTATTTTAACTTTTAAATACATTTTAAGTGTTGCAGCAAAGCCTAGCATTTAGATCACCCAACTATTAGACATTCCTTCATAATAGATTTTCGGAAACACACTCAATATAATTATTTGTATTTGCAGCGGTTGTCTTACCTGTGATGGTGGCCCGGATGCACACTGAGAGCGAAATGTGCTGTGGTTTGTTTCCACAGGGGGTCTCTGTGAACCCTGGTTGCCAGTGGGTTTAAATCTCCAGGAAGTGTTTTGTGTCTTCTCGGTGTGAGCAAGAGGCCGGCTGGGCTGAGGGAGAGGAGGTCTGGGAGGCTGGGTGTAGAGGTTATTTGAAGAACTGGCCGGTGAATAGGATCCATGCTGACCCATTTGAGAAGAACCTCTTTCAGGACCAGGCTTGGTCTGGACCAGAGTCCTTTCATTGGTGTAGGCAGGGGGTCGGTAGTTGGTTTGTCTCTGGTCGGCGGTGGCCGGGGAGTCCTGTTGATCCATCTGACTAAAGACATGTTTGAGTATGGCCCATTAATATTAAATTTTTTGTAGATTTTACAATATGTATATCTTAACAGGTGTTTTATTTTGAGGTGTGTTGTAAATAGGATTATTTGTGATCAGTGCAATGTGTAGCCTACAATTATGTGCACACAAAGTTAAATTACTTGGTACGCTAAATCGACGAGGGACAGGTGTGACCATATTATAGTAGGCGTTCAGGGGTACCTCGTGTTCCCAGGTTTGTATGGGTGTGGTAGGGGTGCATAGGTTCTACTGGTAGGGGCTGGTCCGGGTGCAGGCCGCTTGCTACCACTTTGCTGGGACTGCTGATAAGGCTGAGGGTTACTCTGTCTGTTCCAAAAGTATTCCTGGGTAGGGTAAGTTGAAGCCTGGTAACCTCCTTAAGGACAAACAATAGATACACTTTGAGAAGGAGACATGCATAAGGATACCTTCTTAAAGACAATCATTGTCCGTATGCACTGCCACCTTGTGGCCGAAAACAGACGGGAACATCTGTGGGTTTTCCCCCCAGATCACGACACGATCGGTCTTTCACCTTGTGTGCTGTTAAATGAACTAGTACTTGGCATGTACTCGTTGCTGACAACGAAGTCTTTCTCTGAGGGATTAGATGTCATGGGCATTCTGGTCCTTTTCTTCTGGTTAAAGAGTGGAACAGAGAGGCATCCTAGAGGAGACACGGTCCCATTCAGACATAATTAAGAACACATAAAAGCTGTATGCTGTATTTGATAGTCAAACGAATCTGAAAAAAAACTAATAAAAAGCTACTAAAGTTTTTTTTGCCAACCTGCTGTTGGCCTTTCTCGCTGGTCTTCGTGTCGTTGCATACTGTTGAGAGTATGTTATGTCCTATATTTTTCCTATTGTATGCCAGTAGCCTAATAAATATTTAGATTAGCCAGCGAACTAGCTCACAGTGGCTAGCGTTAACTCGTGTAAATATGGACTTTCCCTGAAGCTAAAATGCTTTCACTAGAGCTAAAATGCGGGATGTTTTAACTCTTGGGGATCACACACAAGAGTTAAAACATCTTTCAATGTAGTTGCATCGACCTAGCTAGGTTTAGTTGTCTATCCAGCTGGTTAGTAGGTTTACTACTACAAGCTACAAGTCAACAAAGCCGACTTTACCGCCGTCAGGCAGGGTTGCCAGATTGGGCGGGAAATCTGGCCCAATCTGGCAACCGGGACGAATTCTACAGGACCCTGGACAGCTACGCGCGCCAAAATCTCTTCTGTGGTATTTAACGTGTCCTGACTATACTCTTTAAATAATAGCACACTAATATTATAAATGCCTTTTAATAAAGCAAAAACCTAACCTAAGTTTAACAGGTCTATCAAAAATAGTTGATATCTAATGCAATTACACATTTGACCCCCTGTTGTGTGCCTTAAACATGAACAATCAAGGCATTGGTTTAATCACAAAAGCAACAGCCATAATGATAGTAGTGATAGTAATAGTGTTTTCTGGTTTTCTGGTTTGCATTGTTGTTTGAAGGATAATACTAGCCTCCATTCCAAATTCAATCATCAGAAGCGTTCAGGTAAAAGCCACAAAGATAGAAACAGTGATGGGGTAGGGTTATGGTTAGGTAAGGCATGTCCATGCAAAAATAAATAGCACAATAATATTATAAATGACTTTTAATAAAGCAAAAACCTAGTTAGTTTTTAAAACTCCCTGATAATGCAAATGTGTATTTAGTTTAATCTTGTTAAAAAAATAAACCAAGCACAATTCCAAGACCAACATACTCCGTCATGAGAAGATGTACCAGGCAGACACGTCCATAAAGGCTTTCATTGCAATAATGAGAAAAGGTTTTGAGTTAAGAATCAGGGCTATTGTAAATGTATTGAGTTGTATGTGGTAAATGTCTGTTCTGCTGTAATTGTTTAATATACTCCCTTTGGCATGGAACAAATAGTAGTAGCCTACATTAACAAAATCCATATGTATACCTAACTAACGTCACTTGAACATTCAAAGGTTAAAGGCTACAATATAGCCTACATGTATTAACGAAATACATTTGAAAATGCAATAATGAAAACAGAAGTGACAAAGATTAAATTATTTCTGAAATTATTATAGAGCAGTTTCTTCTGTGACCACAAGTCACAATGTGTTGCATTTCAACTAGCTCATAGCTCAAATAACCTGGACATCTGTATTCATGCTGATCAATAGTTAACCCTATAATAATATTATCAATAAAATCCCAACTCATTACTAATATATACTACAAATAAAATATGCTGGCCAGCTCTCTTTGTTTACAATAATATTACCATATTGTGTTATGCAAAACACATCAGAGAAACAAGCGACAGACACTGGACTGAGCCTTCAATGTGTACCTTTTAATTTGAATTATCTGATACAGCTGGTAGAACACACACTGAAGACAATGACAGGACAGGAAAACACTTTGAATGTGAATCTAAGGAACTAAGGAACCAAGAAAGAGACAGATAGGAAAATGCCACAGAATATCAATCGTGATAGATGCCTTCCTCGACCAAATCAGTATCATGTTAAACCCTATTGTGTTGCACAAAGTGTTGTATTGACATTATTGTGAGCTGAGTCGTTTTTTACTAGTAATTTATTTATATATATTGATATCTAATTCTTTATGAGAAACAAAAAGAGTTATGTGTCAATGTCAGGCAATATCACTTTATCATTACATCATACCATTACAAAATATAGCATACATGAGCATTGCCAAGGGATGGTACCAGGACATCACATGGTAATAGACTGGCTTAAGACGACGCCCACAGACATTCAGCACCCCCATAGTACCGGACAGCAGGGCACAAATCAGCACCCTGGGTAGCTCCACTCCCTGGGGAGGGGTACTCACCTGGGAGTACTCACCCTCATCTGCATACAAGGCCAGCTGATGCGGCTTGGTGTGATTAAGCAAGTATACAGCCAATTCCCACTGGCGGTATTTTGATAGCATGGTTGGTAGAGTATAGGAGTAACCTGTTTTGGGTGCCGTGCAGACAGCAGTGATGAAGGGAGTTCACTGAAGTTGTGATCGTCACCCAGCCAGAAACAGACTTTTATGCCTAATGTTTGAGAAGGATTTTCGTTTTTTACTTTTGTGGAAACAATAAAACCCTTCCTTGTTAACGGACACCTTTAGTCCCTCACCATTCCTTCCTGTGTACTTGGTCCCTCACAATAGCTTATTATTCTTACACATCAAGTATGTTTTGTGTAAGAAGATGATCAATATCAACATTAATTATGAAAAAGGTGAATTGGTGAGTTTAACAGGTCTATCAGAAATAGTTGATACCTAACATGTAATTACACATTTGACCCCCTGTTGTGTGCCTTAAACATTAACAATCAAGGCATTGGTTTCATCACAAAAGCAACAGCCATAATTGTGATGGTAATAGTGTTTTCTCGTTTGCATTGTTGCATTGTTGTTTAATGGATAATACTAGCCTCCATTCCAAATTCAATCATCAGAAGCGTTCAGGTAAAAGCCACAAAGATAGAAACAGTGATGGGGTAGGGTTATGGTTAGGTAAGGCATGTCCATGCATACATTAACACTTGATAGAGAGAGAGAGAGAGAGAGAGAGAGAGAGAGAGAGAGAGAGAGAGAGAGAGAGAGAGAGAGAGAGGAGACAGAGAGAGAGAGAGACACAGAGAGAGAGAGAGAGAGAGAGAGAGAGAGAGAGAGCAGACAGAGAGAGCAGACAGAGAGCCTTTGTGGCTTCTCAAAACCAGCTCCGGATACTAGTGTCAGACCCACTCCCTCCTTTCTGCATCTCTGGGGGGCGATCCTCCAATCGAAGACACAGCACTCCCATCTGTGCCTAAACCCTTGCCAACGAAGAGAGTCTTAACAGCCAGATAGCTGCATGAGACGGTTACCTTTTCTTTATGGCTGAACTCCATTTCTATTTAAAAAAAAGGCTGAGATAAAGTCAGTGTTTCACTGAGTGTGTCTCTCGTTTACTTCATCCCAGAGATGGGTGGGGTCTTAACCAAGAAAGACACGTTCATCTTCAGGTTGCTTATTTACAAGAGCAAAAGCAGCATTGCTGTATTGTTTGTAGCTTGAGGCTGATCAAGCCCTGTTGTGTCCAGCTACATTTTCACATCTGAAGGATGTATTTATTTATATTTATATATATTTATATATATATTAAGATATCATGCACTGCCTCACTATGGGTGACACAGTCTCTGTATCTCCATGGCAACAGAAAATAAATTATTTTCAGGTGAACAAGGCAAAGCGGTGCTTTTAAAGAAACACACAGCCAATAAAAGAGTGTAGTTTTCACCTCAATGTTTAACATTTTTGGTTGAATTGGTTTGACCAATCTCATTGTTCTATTTAATTTTTAGATGAAAATGTTTATAATGAATTACACATTTGTTTCAATATTGTTTTGTAGTTATCAAAGTGTTGCTTTATTATCAGTGCTGCTCTATCACATTGAAAAAATGAGGACGAAGAGTATCAAAGGAACACAAAAATAGCCTAATGTTTGATATTCTCTTAAACATGGTGCAAACAAACGCTGCATACTGATCAATTCTGCTTTAAAATCAGTGACCATTCAGTTCCTGAGCAGCCAACTGCTAGCTCAGCGAATACAGAGCATCCCTTCTGTGGGGTCAGCGATGATCAAGTTTCTCAACCAGCCGATTTTGATTAAGCAATGCTTTAACATCCTGTGGCCACCATAGTTGCGTACATAAAAAAGGGGAAATGGTCACTTTAGTTTACCCTTCAACCTACATATTTGTATTTTAATGTTCATTGATAAATGTAAGCAATGAGTGAGGCATTGATAGGCTACAACTAGAAATGTTAAGAAAATATTTTTTTTCTTCCCACTGTGCAGAGTAAAAAACATTGTAAGTTTAGGAACAGGATGATACTACTACTACTACTACTACTACTACTACTACTACTAGTACTACTACTAATAATAATAATATATAATTGCATTTATGTAGCACTTTAAGATACAGAGGAATGTGTGTGTGTGTGTGTGTGCGCGTGCACGTGCGTGTGTGTAAACGTTTTGTTTTGAGCAATGATTAACTGAATAATATGTTGCATTACAACAAACCTTGTCTAAAGTGTGATTATATAATTTTTTCAATATATAAAAATATATATAATCAGCAGTATTCCAGTTAAAATAACTATCCCCATAACATTACATTCAATATATTGTGTATGTGGGAGAACATAGCGAGGGAAAGAAGAAAAAGTGTACCCATTTAACTTTCCTGAGAAACTGAAATTCCGTAAAATGCGCGGAGTATTCTCATTGGTGGCGTCCAACGGGGGTAAACAAGTAGGAACTGACGTTAATTCACAAAGACGAATGATGTGGCAAAAATTAAAGGGCAAATCGCAAAGAAATAGTACCTATTCCCCAACTCCAAAACTGTGTCACATTTCATTTCAAAGTACAGATTAACGTGTCTGGTATAGCAGAACACACACCCCGGTGTAAATACGTGCAACACCTAATACAAATCGTTCACCAATTTCCACTTTTTGATCTAACCATCGGAACGAATATCCCTCCGCCGCCATGAGTACACATTCATTTCCGGAACGGTTGCTCATCGGGGTTGCCAGATTGGGCCACATTTCCCCGCCCAATCTGGCAACTCATAGCTGCAGCGCGCTACAGCGAGGGGTTGCCAGATTGGGCGGAGAAATATGGCCCAATCTGGCAACCCCGGTTGCTCTCGCTGAGCGGTGACCAACCTCCACCGCCATTGCAGGTCCAGGGAGACAGTGTAGCGGCGCTCACTAGCTATAGGGGGGAAGCCAGCGAAGTACATAGTTTAAAGTCAAACAACACCGCCCAACAATCCCCTGCGAACACACCCGAGAACAACGCGTGGTATTCATCTCCTGGAGACTCTTACACCGGCCGTCCCCTGGCTCTGCAGGCTAGGATCCGAGGGAAGAAGTCGTAGTTTTGTTAGCATTAGAGCATATAGGAGGAGAGTAGAGAGACACCGCCATGGCTCAGATCCTGCCTATCCGCTTCCAGGAGCACCTGCAGGTAATGCCGACGAACGAGTAGTGGGGGAAATGTCGCGGATGTTGGCCTCGTTGTTGGTTTAATTGTGAAAAGTGCGTTGTCTTCAAGCCCAGCAGTGAACGCTATCGCTGGCTAATTGAGCCTGCTAGCTCAATCAGCTAGTGCAATGCTAACGAGCTAACCAGTGTGGATGACGTTTCTCTCACTAAGCACAGTGGAGCCTGGCCATCGAAACTGTGGCCGGGTACACTTGCCGTTGACAATGCCGGTATACAGTCTTTATTCTTTGTATAGACACGATAGGTGACATCTGATACCCTGGTAGTTCGCTGTGCTGGCGGTTATTGTGTTGGATGGGTTAAACGATAAACTACACCAGTGTCCACCGTAGCAATCCGAAACTCTCACGTCCGAGACGTTACCTGCAGCACTGAACGATCTGGAGGAGTCGTGACCATTAATTTTGTCCAAAGGGTTTTCTTTATATATATATATATAAGCGATCTGACCGATTTGATGTTAATGTGATGCAAGAAATCTGGTGGAAAATATTTAATTATACCCACAGATTGGTGGGCAATGGCATTTTGTTTGATATAGTGTTTAATGGACAATTTGGTCTTTATCTGCTACAAGTGACTGGTTTACTTGTGTTCGTTATGTCGTTATGTCATGTAAGTTATTGCTTTTCCTTTACCACGTTTATGTGATGTAGTTGTACATTCAAATTCTAGTCGACCAGGATGAGGAAGTGAGAAGGCTAATGCTTCGAAAAGCATATGGATTCGAAACGGTCAAGACTGTTCGCTTGCAAGATCTTTTGAGCCAATTAATAAATCATCGTTTCTTGTTCAGTTGAGACGCAAACCGAGACAGGCAACCCGCCTACCCATCGCTTGCATTTGTTTTTCCAAACGTGGTTATACGTTTTTAAGATGTATTTGTCATCGTGAATGGCCTATATTACACAGGATTAGACTGTGCTTTGGCCCAGTGTTTAAACTTTTTCCAAATGATGTGGTTGGTTTATGATATTCATCATCTTTTAATATAGTTCTTAGTAATAATTAGATCTAGATCAAGATCTACCACGAGTATCAACATATATTTTTCGTTTTAATGCATGTCAACATTGGTTAGAAGCCTTCCTGTTGTTAAGACACTAAGACACAGGTTTCAACACTTTTTTATTTTACCACATAAAAACCACTGTGTACTTGGTTTAAATACAGGATTGATTATTTAAAAACATGACAATATTTAATAAATTGCCTGATTCTTCTGATTTAATGTATGTCAAATTATTTCTACTGCCCGAGAGGTTCTTTTCAGCAGTCAAACCACTGTTGTAGTGATGTTATAGTTTTCTTGGAAGATTACTTGGTATTGACTTGAAATGTGATGTCTTTTTTCCCATATATGTATGCATAGAAGAACACTAGTGGTTATTACAATTAAATTCATTTCTGTGCTTATTGCAGCCCACGGTAGGTCTTCTTGATAAGGAAAGGCAATCTAACTTTGATTTCTGTGTCATTGAGAAGTCAAGGTCATTTGTGTGACTTAACACGTTTCCAAGGTAGCTACGATTGCCAAGGCATGACTGTCATGCCGTAGCATGCATTCCATGTTCCACATCAAGCCCTGCAATATAGGTTCAATATAGGTTCCCCTTTGCCCTCCAAACAATTCTTTGAATTATTCAAACTAGTAAGCCAGGGTAATGTTAGCTGTGTGTGCTGCAGAGATCAGTCAGTCTGTTGGGTTTATGTCTGTATTTTACTGTGGAGTTTGATCATAAATACCCGACAGTCTGGTGGTGCAAAGGTGCAGAGATGACTGCTCATCATCGCACCATGAATACTGCAGCACAGGGATATTGCCTCTGGTTCCTCCGTACAAGAAAATAGCTAGACCCTAGCTAGACCCTAGAGGTCAGCTAGCTGTAATGTGCTCTTTGATGATGCTGAGCTTCAGCACAAGAAGACTAGTTTCTAGCTTTGTGCCTTGTTTGGATATTTGAGCAGTCTTGTAATACATCAATGTGTATTAAAGCACTTTTTTGCAGAGGGCTTAAGCTACTGTCTTGGTTAGTGATTCATCATTTGGTTACATGATAACAGATATTGTCACAATGTTTGCAAACTTAAAGCTTCGCTATGATTCTTTTTTTTTCTTTTTTTAGTGCTTTGCCCGTGCCAAACTTCTCTTCTCATTCATCCGGTTCTCTTGCACAGCTTGCATTTTTATCTATCATCCATTTATACAACACTAAGAGATCAGCTGACAGAGTACTCTTCTCCCAGATGTTTAATAACACTTTGTTAGAACCTTGAAGTTTGGCTTTATCTCTTATGGTTGTTTATTTCTTTAGTTGATGCCTAGTATTCTACTGTAATTGTATCTTATTTAATGTTAATGTACCTTAAAGGCATTGCTTGCAACAGTAGCAAGTCTGGTATCTTTGCTAAAGGTCTTCATGATATTTTTTGGGGGAGAGCTGAGTTTGTGGGCCCAATGTTTTTAGTCATGTCCTGCACATTACAAATGTGATTGTCTGACATTATAGACTACATTAGCCATTATAGTATCATGATTCTTATTCCGGTTATCAAGTGAATGCCCAAGCAATGCCTTCCAGTTAGAATATTACAAGACCTATTGACATCAGTTCCAAACGATTAGGCTTTGAACTAAGACAATTCTGACCAATGGCCTTCCTAGCAAGGCTGCAAATCCTGTAAGTCTTTGTATTGTTTTCTGATAATGGGGTTTCAACTTGAAATTATTATACTCTTCCAGATTAGGTTACATACACAAGTTCTGTCTTTGAAGATTGTACTTCCCTTCCCTTAAACATGGATGGCCTTTCTAGGCTATGTTCCTGCAGGCATTGTTGGCACATTAACTCTGACTGCATTGGAGAAATGTGGACATTTGAAATGTCTGGGGACTTTTGGATAAACTACAAAGGACTAAGTGTTGTAGTGTAAAAGTGAATCTAAATAGGTTAACTACATGTGTAATATAACTTAAATACTACTGGAACCTTGACGGGCAGCTTTTATGGTTTCACACTCAGCAACAGTTTGCAATGTGCACTTTGAACTCTGCTGGTGACTGACCTGTTGCTCATCTCTCGTGATAGGCTGGTCAGGATATAGATTTGCTGAAAACTTGACATTCCGAAATTTACAACACAGGCATTCATTTGGTAGAGCAGGGACGCTCAAATCCCAAGACCAACTCAGCAAAACTAGCTTGAAGTGGAAATGGATAGGAAGTTGAAACGCATGCAATCCTTCCCATTTCTGTTCCTCCACTTTCTCTGGTTATCTGGGCAGCCCTCATCTTCATCCTCCCTCCACTGGTCACATGCTTGTCCCCCCCCCCTCAAACCTCCCACTGCCTTCCAATGGTCACATGGTAGTGGAGCAGCCTGTTGTTTCAGCCCCCGGTAGACAATGGGCTCCTGGTTTCCGGTTGGGGTGCGCTGCAGTTTGCGCGCTGCAAGCCTCAGCACATTGCGTGGTACATCCTTCCCTGGCCCTCCTTGAACTTTGCGTTGGTAGCCTGCGCCTGGGCCTCTTTTCTGCTGAGCAAGGTGCCTTCAAAGGAAAAGTCAACCAGTCAAATCAACAGATTGGGCTCCCCCCCCTCTGGATCACGAGGAATAGTTGCTGGTGGTTCCTGAATTTTTCCTGAACGTTTTTAGGAAAAACCTTCTATTAGCAGAAGTGTCTTTGTGCCATGTTACTGCAATGCCATAAGGCTGTTGCTTTGGATAGGATTCCTTTCATGACAAGACTTCCTTATGGGAAAGTAGTGTGTATTCTGGACCACACTGTTTCTATGGTTCAGCACAAGGAGATTATATCAGCCCGGCTCCAAAGTTCAAAGTGTGACTAAAGTGCTTGCCTGTAATGTTGATTTGTGTGTAAATCTCAACTGATGTTGAATGCAAACTAAATCATGATAAACTACTGTTTTTTATTTTACTCAAACAAAATTACGTTGATTTATCATCTGTATAAACCAGTGCGTTGTTGAGTTTGCGCTGATGGAAATAAAGTTTGTTTCCTGTCAGTTGTTGCTTCTCCATCTGTCTGACAAGGCAATGTCCAGAGATAGTCACACATTATTTTATTTAGCTTGAGGTCTAGTGTGTGGTTCTGCAATATCCAGCTGTATTGTAAGCCAGGCTAGCATTAGCTGTGCTAGCCCACATTGAGCTGATTTTCACATTGTTGGTTCTTGGCTGGTTTGACCTGCTTTCCGGTGAATTCCTAGTCTCTGACGTCACAGGAGCCGTAGCTCAGATCTTTTTGACCATATTAAACCAGTCTGACAAACCATGCTATGGCCACCCAGTAGCACAACCTTTGTTGAAATGGTTTAACTCGTTTTCCTAGCCTTTGTGAGCATAGTGAGCACAGAGAAAATCCCTCTTTTCCCCACCTGAATGAACAGGCTTTCTTGTCATACCCTAGAATCAGGTGGACGGATTGAGTGTGCAAGATGACATGTCTGTCCTAAATGGTTTCGGTAGAGGGCCTGTCTCTCTTGCTAACCCCATAGGACCCTGTCCTCTAATACAACTGTATGAAAATCCATCTGTAGCCGTCCAGAGAGACTTTGAACACTCTCATGCTCACTCTCAAGTCTGCTCATTGTTTTCTATATAGAGGGGGATGCGTTGACATTTTTCAATCCAAGTAGTACCAAGTAGAACGGGGTCTTCTGACGTTGTGCTTGGAACAGCGGCACATACATTGTCTTCTGACCTATATAGTGTGATGCATCCTGCACCAATAAACACAATAAATCCCCCTCCAGCTGTACTGCCACTTTTATAGTTTGCCGTTGAAGGTTAGCAGGAGGGGTTTGGATGCAGGACTCAGTACTAAGCAGTACTAGGCAATGGGCAGTCCTCATAGAAAATAAACATGTAAAATACTATAATGAGGAGGGACAAGTATCGGTGTCATTGTCTGCCCAAGCAGGGTTGAAACATTTGCCGTGTCATAATATTCAGCAACGTCACTGGCAGCAGAGCCAGCCAGATTACATGCACATGAAAGAATGAGGGTGGGGCCGGCAGTAGGGTGTGCTCCGTCATTGATAAAACAAGGTGCTCCCGTTACGCTGGGCTGCTTCCTGGAACTGGGGTTTGTGTTTGCTGATTAGGAGGGGGGCCAGAAACATCTCGACGATAGGACGGTCACTCCTAGGGCTCGAGATAAACGGCCACCTAGCCCTGCTCTTTTGGTGGGGACTACTCAAGGGAACACAATGAGGGTCAAACGTGGTTCTGGCTGCCTGGCCTTGTGGGGCAGGCAATTGGACTGTGTAAGATATTTTTGGGTGGTAGTTGATCAGGTTTAAATTGTCAGGTTGAGTCAACACAATGGCATCCCATATTTAAAAATTCTTACATGCAGCTTTCGTCAGTTATGTATGATGATGAAAGCACATGGAGGATTTGAGTTTATACTATTGTACATCCACGGCATAGCTCAAGTAGATGGGATATTATTATAATTTGTTAACCGTGGTTGTTTGATGCTGTTTAGTTTAGAACATCTGTCTGCAGGCCATGCCAAATGCAACGATATTTAGACACGCCTAGTATTGGAGCCATCACACAGCTAAGCTAAATGTTACCTGTCAGTTTGGGCTGCTTCACATTCTTCCTTTCACACGACGTGCCTGGATTTAAATATTATAATCACTTGAACGGGGGAAAGATTATCATCTTAATCCTTCATTACAACCTCACAATTTAACCCATTGGCACAAAGAAAAGGAAAGACGATGCAAGTTATCTTTCATTCTCACAAGAGCCAGTGAAGGAAAAAAAGCCCATCGGAACTAAGTTGAATACATGACCCTTTTCTCTTGTCTCATCCTGTATAGTATCATTTTTGTCATTGTATTCTGTAGCATATTGCCTGCTGGTGTCAATACACATACTTCCCACAGTGTTGTTTGCATGCAGGTCATGGTCTGACGTGTTCCTCATGTACATGGTGAGAGAAGGCTCCCGCTTTGTTCTTGGCTTGTTTGTTCTTCTGTTGTGACTGGCAGGTTATGACCGTGTGTAAAGCCGTCTTCTGTCAGGTTGGCCTTGGCTGGATGCAGCCTTATGGTGGGCCATGACCTGCATCCAGAATTCCAAAAAGTACTTTTTGAGTTCTGCCTTTTCACTTGCTAGAGTGGGAAACTTATCTGCCATTGTTTGGTTGCAGGTGCTAATTTTGGATCCTGCCTGTATCTGAGGTAGAGGAGTGGGGAGCCTTGCTCAAAAAAGCGTGGTCTTTATTTCTATCCAGGTTGCATTGGAAATAAACTTGAGTTGCAGACAGTCTTGCAGAAACTGGATGTTTTTCATTTTCCGTTCCCTGTGAAACGGATCTTGGCTCAGAACGGGCTCCCCACCCAGCTGCTCTCAGCCTAAGCAGACTGTGTCCAGAGGACTATTGCTCTGTGTCAGGCTCCATGACATCACCAACTGTGGCGGGGGCCCATCAGCTGACCTGTAGAAACGACCTCGCCCACTCGCCTAGCTGCTGCTGTTCTCTGACGCAGACATCATTCTGCCTTTTTGAATTGAACAAAGCCACCCTGGGCTTGACATCTTAATTTACATTTGATATGGTTTATTTAATGAGGAGCAAAGATTAAAACTGCTGGGCCAGGTTTCCTGGCCGTTTGCCAAATGTTCTTTCCTGGGAAATATAGCCTCAAACTGTGTTGTGGCAGAGCTGTAGTTTGTCAGGTTTAATTACACGCAATAGGAAATAAACTACCCTAGAGACTATTGTGACCTTTGTCCCCTCTACCCATGCTAGAAGGACATGCTGCAATGAATGAAGTTAGATACTCGCCAGAAAATGTATTATCAGTTTAGATAATTTATGATTTATTGAACACAAACATTTGCTGCTCATAGCTTTTAGAATTGCAAACACGTGGCTGCATTGCTCCATCATTCTAACATGAACCATTTTTTTTGTCAATCAAAGGTAGCCAACAACTCATTCGCTACCCGCTCTCAACGCCTCGCTCGCTTTCTTTCATTGCCACAGCTCCAGAACCTGGGCATCAATCCGGCAAACATTGGCTTCAGCACGCTGACCATGGAGTCGGACAAGTTCATCTGCATCCGGGAGAAGGTGGGCGAACAGGCGCAGGTGGTGATCATAGACATGGCCGACCCCAACACGCCCATCCGCAGGCCCATCTCTGCCGACAGTGCCATCATGAACCCCGCCAGCAAGGTCATCGCACTTAAAGGTACGGCAGTGCCAAGGCCAATGGAGTCCATGTGTGTCCCCATGTGTCAAGCGTAGCAGTGGGGATTCGTGAGTTTATTTGACCGTTGTGTCCGTGTAAGCCATTGCCTCGTAGTTCTTGTTTGGATTATGTTACGATCGTAGACATGAAATGGTGTCAATATTTGTCCCATTGTCGTCTTTATGTATATTTTAAAAGTTATCCGTTTAAGTTCTCATACATCAAGCTATTTCAACTTTTCTGTTGAACAGTATTTAATTGGCAGTTTATCTGTAACCATTATATTCCGAAGTAGTGTATTATGTATTTTTTTGTCTAGCAGCCACGATTGCTTTGACTTTTTGTGTTTTTTGTTTTTTTGTTTTTCTCTGTTTTTGTGTTTTGTTTGTTCTTTTTTTTTTTCCTTTACCGCTTTCTTATGTGTATGCAGACGGTGAGTTAAAATTTAACTATTCCATTGCGGAAATTTAAATCCTGTTTTTCGACTCACCATTCCGAGCAAAGTGCTCAGTGCTCCATAAATACACATGCACTGTATAATCAATCGCATATATACATTTAGTATGAGCTGTGGTCACCTTATTACTCTCCCATTGCAGAACTTGGCCCATTACATTTCAATATTTGCCACTGTGTGCTAACAAAATGCAGTGTTAATGTGTCAAATGAAGACTTTAACAAAGTAATATTTCTCTGCTTGTTTGTGATTAGGCTGTTAATATAGTGAAACAGGATTTAGATTTCAAACCATAGCTTGAATGCTCGCATACCATCATTTTTCCTTAGCCGTACATGTGGTAGTCACCGTTGTGAAGGGGTGAGAATATTGTGGGTGCCAATTTGTGGTTAAGTAAATGTAATCACATTTTATTTAATTATTGATTTTTCACGTAATTCCGCATAAATCTGCTTCGTTTTCCTTTATTTTTATTTCAACACACGTTTCCCCTCCACCATTTGATGTGCCCATGTGGTTACGCAAGTGCCATGGTTTCATGTCCTCTTGTCGGCTCTCTTTCGTAAGTGTTAGTTCCCACTAGATCAGTTATTGCTGACTTATCCCTTAGACATTGCGTGTGTGTATGTGTGATCAATGGTTCCCTCTGGTTGGTCACTAGAACTGGCCTTCCATTAGCCAGGGCGTGTTGTTCCGCTATCTGACTGAAGTCCCAGTAAACTGGCTTCACTAACCTGTGGCTGGAGACCCAATGACTCCAAGTGAGCTTCTGATTAGAAGTGTGGCCCGGGCACGCCATCCTATTTGATTGAGATTTGAGATTTGGTTGAGATAAGATGTGACACCATGGTGGGTGTGAGTAATTTCCTGTCGGAAGAGGAATTACTTGAAAATGACATTACCTATGATTTTATTGAACATTTAAGGAAAACAACCCTTTACTTGTTGAAGCTAATTTTATTAAAGCCATGTGTGCTCTTTTAGTGTTTTGTGATTGGTTAGTTGCAGTAGCAGTCAAGGCTTGCATCTATTTAAGTGTAAGGTTGAGGTTGTGTGCTGCATAGTTTTATTTTGGGCCTGGCCCAACATGAACCCCAGCCTAGGGAAATACAGGGGACGGTTCCCTTAACAAAAGGCAGTTCAAGAACAGGGCTCAATGTGCAGCCCTGTGAATTGCCGCCCGTTTTTTTAGAGTTGCAGTTCACTGCTGACACACATGTGACACAGAGAACTGTGCACGACTGGCAGCCCTTCAGATTATGCTGCCTGGTTAAACATTACAGAGTAAATGGAAGTACAGTAGGAGGAAGGCCACACTGCCAATAATGTACATGAACTGTAGGGATATGTGAGATACAGTCCATGTTGCCTTCATGGCATGATTGGTTATGAACGGTGTGCTCATACCCCTGTAATGAATAGGCTCACATAGTTGTAGGTAATTTCTCTGCCTATTGTGCATTAAATAAGCGTACAACTTCCTTTCTTCCTTGCTATACAACCTCCTCCGTTCATTCTACCACATAAAACCCCCCAGCCGACCCTTTCTAGTATGACGCTTTATAACCTTTGCCATGGAACCATGTGTGATGGACTTGAACACCGAACACGCGCACCTAAAACCTGCTCTAAATGTGATTCAATCAAATCTCAATTTGCTTACACTTTATGATTTGGCTGTGGCTTTAAACTGTGTATCTGAAGTCTGCTGCTCTAATGGCAATGTTCTCTGCTTTAGATTCTTCCTGATCATTCTGATAAATGTACTAAAGAAAAGGGGCTCTCCCACTGCTTCTTAATAAGCCGACGGGCTTGTACATCAATGTCACATCGCAATCACTGCCGCCGATCTGGGAGCACAGGACCAGTGGGATGTTGGTTATTAAGTTGGTAGCAATGGTGTTTTGGCCGTTAGAAATTGATGATGAATGATTTGTCACTATGATTTGAAACCGCCACGGCGTTTCTCATTCCAGACGTGTCAAAACAAAACCTAGGCTATGATTTAGCCAAGGTTAGTGTGTCCACGGTGATTCAGGATTTTCCAATAATAAGACGTATCGCCCCCTCAAAGTCCCAGGATGCCTTCTGATGTACAAGCCCTATAGGTCACATTCACTCAAACTAACAATATGTAGAGTAAAAATACAGGTGAGTGACCCTTTCCCCCCCCCCTCAAATCACACACGTTGAACCTCACAGCTATTCATCTGAAGGATGACTGTGCCCCGTCCCTCAAAGCCCTCTTCAAGGTCACATTTAGCCTCAAACCAGCCCCCAAGTCCACTATGAAGGATCCTTTGATTGTGTTTGATTGAATCCCAATGCCCTTTTTGTGAGCCGTTTGCGACCTCCCTTTCCTTCCTTACCTTCTTTGTAGTTAGTGGATGGGAGATTTAGTTGAATTGACTTGAACTTTAATTGTCATTGTACGAAACGAAATTGGAGCGCAGCGCCGCTCTGTGCCACAACACGGGGACAAGACGCAACATACAATTCGTGAAAATATGTATAATAAATAGATAATAGTTGGGTTGTTTGGATGGTAGATCTTTCTTTATTATGCAAGGTTATTAGGTTTGTTTGTATAGCCCCTTTATGAAAACGACAAGACTCCCAGAGCTTCACGGGCGCTGGGAGCCCTGTCGTTTTCATACAGACTCACAGGCCCACCAGTGAGGCTGGGAGGAAACCGTGAGAACACACGCAAAGGAAAGCCCTGCTCCATTTTATTTTTAAGGTTTTCTCGTATACTTTAAGCGCCCTAACTGGAAAATTGGGTATTGTTGGTATTTACACAGGCCCTTCAAAAGCCTTTAAAATGGAATACAAGGAATGGATATAAGAGGGAGCTCATTAGGCCTGGCTCATTAAAGCCCCTTTTAACTCAAGCTATATTCACATTGAGCAGCTCAGACCTTACCTGCTCTCTCCATTGACCCTACAATGTATTCTGATACAGTAGAATTGTATATAGGGAAAGTGGTCAGTAGTTACACACCTGGGTGCTTTCAATACAGATGATACTTCTATTGCCCTCTGCATGAATCCTCAACCGCCTACGGCACAATTAAAGCCTCAGGCTTCCCTGGGGATCCCCAGCCAAGGATTTCCCGCCTTTCCAAATCATTTAACCGTCTCTCCGTGTGAAAATTGGTCCGTAATTGACCTTTTTGTCACTGCCTTGGCGACTCCCGCTAATTCAAAGTCTGCGTGCGTGTCTTGTCTTTCAACGCCTAAACCAAAGTCTATAACCAAATGTTGTTCTGGCCTCTGTCGCCTTGCCTTTCTCCCTCCCAACCACAGCCGCTAAAACCCTTCAGATCTTCAACATCGAGATGAAGAGCAAGATGAAGGCGCACACCATGACGGACGACGTCACCTTCTGGAAGTGGATCTCGCTCAACACGGTAGCGCTGGTCACCGACAACGCCGTGTACCACTGGAGCATGGAGGGCGACTCGCAGCCCATCAAGGTCTTCGACCGCCACTCCAGCCTGGCGGGCTGCCAGATCATCAACTATCGCACGGACGCCAAGCAGAAGTGGCTCCTGCTTATCGGCATCTCTGCCCAGGTAACGCCACGCGTCCGTGAACACAATCAGGTTCTCGTCGGGCTGACATAAAGGATTTAGTGTTGTTGGTACAGGGTTGGCACAAAGATGTTTGTATAAATAGTTGGTGCCACGTCACCAATTGGACTGGGGTAGAATGGGGTCAGGCTTAACCTGAACATCCAGTTTGAAATGGTATTTGGTTCCACTTCATTCACGCAGCCCTTTGGTTGAATGGGCCATCGCATTGACTCGTATTCATGTATACCCCCCTTTCCGTTTCAGCAAAACCGTGTGGTGGGCGCCATGCAGCTGTACTCCGTAGACAGGAAGGTGTCCCAGCCCATCGAGGGCCACGCCGCCAGCTTTGCCCAGTTCAAGATGGAGGGCAACGCAGAGGAGTCTACCCTGTTCTGCTTCGCTGTGCGAGGCCAGGCCGGAGGAAAGGTGACTGGCGACGTCCACGATGACATCACTGGGACCGGTTCAAGGGGGGGGGGGCGTAGTCACACGCAAACCAACGCGTCGTCGCCGTGCTCATGCCTTTTCTATCCCTCTCCAATCAGCTGCACATCATCGAAGTGGGGACACCACCCACTGGCAACCAGCCATTTCCAAAGAAAGCAGTGGACGTGTTCTTCCCCCCGGAGGCCCAGAACGACTTCCCTGTGGCAATGCAGGTATGGTGCAAGCTGCTCATTAGACTGACCGCTTTGCTCCGGGCATCGGAAAACAAACTGGCATGGCACAGAAAAAAAAATCAATGTACTGGAATACACTACCACTGTTGGCAAATAACACCTTTTGTGAGTCACATTTAGCCTATTTTCAGCCATGCCAGATTAAATAAGCAAATCATTGACCCCCGTCGGCACATCCAAGGATAGCAACACAGTTGCACAAGGTCACAAGGTCGAGTCTTGTGTGTTTGGAGTGTGGATGTTTATCTTGTGAGCTCACTGATTGATGCACGTGTTAAATACTTTTCTACATGCACTGATGTGTATTTTGTGAGATTGGTACAATCGTACCTTGCTATTCTATTACTAAATAAATTCTTGAAGGTACTTGGCAAATGATGTTCCTTTTTCCATACCGATGCATGTATGTCTTTATCGAATTGATCTTTTTTCTGCGCTTGGATTGATCTGTTATTTTCTACCCCGGCTTTTCAGATAAGCTCCAAACAGGATGTGGTTTTCCTCATCACCAAATATGGCTACATCCACCTGTACGATCTGGAGACGGGCACCTGCATCTACATGAACAGGATCAGCGGGGAAACCATCTTTGTAACCGCACCACACGAGGCCACCGCCGGCATCATCGGGGTCAACAGGAAGGGACAGGTACGGCCTTAAAAACACCAAGGCCATGCGACGACTCTGTAAAGGATCTGGTGCATGCATAGTTAATGTAACCTCACTGCTGGCACTGGAGAATCTGTGGCAATCAGAAATGGTCTGCCCTTTTGATAGTTTCCCATTTCTTTGAAAGTAATATTTTATAAGGATGGTAGAGGGCCACCGCTGGCTGAAGACGGTTAGTTTGCTTCTAATTCGATCCAAAGTTCAAACAACCCCATTCTTTCACAAAATGTTCATCCAATCAAACATAGACATGTCCTTTTGAGAAAAAAGCCTCTACGACGAAAACACCGTCTAGTCCAGGCTCATCAGGCATGCTGCGGCCTCGCCGTAGTCCAGTGTAGTGTTTCACGCCGGGAGGAGGCTGTGAAGGGGTCCTATCATTGTGATGTTGCACCGACACGGAGGAAACTGGACCCAGCCGGCTGATGAATAATGTTCCATCCACGCCACGCTCCACATGAATAATTAAGTGGAGAGACGAAACTCGATATAGCGGAGTGGCCTGGGCGTCTGTGATGGGACAATCGGCCCTGTGTGTGTGTGTGTGTGTGTGTGTGTGTGTGTGTGTGTGTGTGTGTGTGTGTGTGTGTGTGTGTGTGTAACACAAAAAAAACAAACTAAAACATGCGCATGCCAACGTAGACAGAGGCAGTGATCTTCTTCACAATGGGCGGTCTCCTCGGTTGCTTTACATTGTTCCTTCTGGCTCTGGTTTAGCGAACTGTATAGACGTGCTGATTGTCGTTCCTGTTTTTACACCAAATCGTTGCTGTTGCTATTGCGTGTCCCTCGCTTTCTGAAAGAGACTCCCCGAAGCAGCCGCAGGATCTGCTTACAGGAAGATTGCACTCAGTTTGAGGATGATAATTGGTCTCGGCGGTGAATGGCGCCTGCTGAACACCCAGCCTAGTTAGACCCTGTAGTCTGCTTTGGGTTTCTCGTTATAAGCCGGAACATCTCCAGGTGTGGCTGTGTGTTTCTGTGGCTGTACGGTACGGCCGGTTCTGGTGGTCTGGTGACATTCCAGAGTCGATGAGCATTGCAGAGTGGCTCCATCACAACAGATTTACACCACATCTGAGAGAGAGCCCCGTGGATGGAGAGGGGAACGCTCCAGCAGTTACCTAGCAGCATGTGACATTTAATTTGGAGACGATGGTTGGTGTCCTTAATTTCCCTCCTTACCACCCGCCCAGCCCTGCCGGTCACCAGTAGTCTTGTTGACACGGTGCGTGTGTACGACAGGGCGTGTTTGTGTGTCTGGTTGTGTGTCTGGTTGTGTGCGTGCGTGCGTGCGTGCGTGCGTGCTTGCTGTTTCTGGGCCAGTGCACCACTCGATACCGCAGCTCGTCTGTCATCGGGGTCTCCATGTCCTCTCGTCAGGAGAGCAGCAGGCCCAACCGCCTGGCTTTTTGCACCATGCCGATGTCATTAAATGACATCAGTTGGGCAATAATGGTCAGCTGTGACTGTTTTATAGAACTATATGGAATGATGCAAAGGGCTAAAGATGGGAGTGATTTCAGACTACTGATCGGCCGATATATCGGTTGGCCTTTTTTTTTCCGTTTTTTCCGTGTATCGTATCAGCCGATTTAAATGTAAAAAAATGATAATAATAATCATAATAATACTAAATTATACTGTATGTATATAGCTTTTTTTTCACGGCATGATTTACAGACAGTTGAATAAATGTTCCTTTTTTAAATTGAGACTTGTAACATTTGTTATCATCATAGTGTCATTTTTATGATGTAAATTGAGGGAGCAAAAGCAATATTGGCTCTAGAAAATCAGTATCAGCCATCGGCGAAGACTGATAAAAAAAATTGGCATCGGCCCTAAAAAAAACAACATATTGGTCGATCCCTATTTGAGACGTTGGGTCTTTCAATGCCAATGGTTAGCGTCCCCCCAAAATGTTTCTTCTACCCTCTGACTCTCTGCCTCTTCCCTTTCCCTCACTTTCCAAATGTCCTTAAAGAAAGTGCCTCGCCCCAACCCCAAGACTACCCCACACAATACCCTCTTTCCCTCTCCTCCCCCGCCCCTCTCCCCTTACCCTGCATCTCCGTTGCCCTCTCTCAGTACAATGGGGAGTTGACCTTGCTTTAGTGGCGGGAAGAATGACGTGAACTCACCCGTATTTAACCATCCAGGACCACTGACCTGCTTCTCTTGTTCGAAACGCTGAGCTCCACCCTCTTAATTTCCCCCCCATCTCAGCATCTCATTGGACTTGTTCACCCCCCCTCCCCCTCCCTCATCCCATCAGGCTTCACAACACTGAAGCCACAGACTGAATAGAAGCATCTCAACAGCCCTGGAACCAGCTTCCATTGGCACGCCTGTGGTGTTATCCACAGGTATACGAATAGTTGAGGTGTTTGTTTGTTGACATCGTCTATGTCGAGATGTGAATCGACCGTGATTTTCTTTCATCTCGCCCCCTATCGCGGCCTATATTGTGTTTCGAAATTGGGTAGTTGGCTGGCCACTGACATCTTTTGTATTTAGGCTTTCCCGTAGTTGTATATTTTTCAAGCCACTCTCATACAGACTGCCCTGGCTAGGTCGTTGGCTCCCATAGTGGCCAAAACAAACAAATCCACATGTCTCGATTCTGTATTAAGACTTCTACGGACATGCATGCAACCGGGACATCACTTTTTATTCAGAAGTGAATGCTTAGGCTACGCTCCAATCAGAACCCCCCCGCCCTACTTCCTACACTTGTCTGCCGGGAAATGATTGAAATGTGGCTCTGCACGCAGAATTCTGAATTTTCTCACTGCCTAGAATGGTGTGTTAGGCCTGGTTCAGACTACATGATTCTCCGATTTTCCTCCACGATTTAACATGTCACACTATGCGATCACAGCGTCAGGAAATCGGGCTATGTCTCGTCGGAAGACTGGCCACACTACAAGATTCGAGGGTGTGATGCACTAGAGAATCTTTACTTTGTATCGTCCACGATACACGCAGCAACAAAGTGTCAATAACAATGGATCCCAAGTTCCTATACGCTTCTTGGCATTATGATGGCGATCCTCTACGTAGTGCAGTGAAGTCTAGTTAGTAGAGCTGCTCGGATGAGCTGTAATGTCATCCGCACCTGCTGCTTAATATCAATAATCCACCCACCATCCACCCTAGGCAATGTTTTTTTCAACAATTGATACCCACACCCGCCTGATCATCATTCTGGTTATAGGGTGACCAGACGTCCCTGTTTTGCAGGGACACTCCCGATTTGAGTTGCATGTTGCGCGTCCTGACAAAAGCCTGTTGGTACGCAAAAATGTCCAACCACTACGAAATGTCCCCTGTTGTCAGCGATTACATAGCCAACGTGGTCTTATTATAGCCCGATCATTAACTAAAAGCCACATAGAAAGAATAAGGCAGCCAGCATATGATTTCAACAAAGTGTGAGGGCATACGCAGCAGCTGGTCGCACAGTGGAATGCTGATGGAAACCAGCTGATGGAAACCAGCAGACGAGCGCTGGGCGGAGATGTTAGCGTATTTCACAAGCATGGAGATAATAGAAAAATACGTCAAAATTGTCAGTTTGCCGTGTGTCTGGTCAATATGGTAACCTACTTGATATTTATTGATTTCAACCTCGACCCACCCGCAATTCATCCAAGTAGATATTATTTTTTTAAATATCTAGATATTACATCCAATATAATGGATGTCAATGGAAAATTGCCCAATTACGGATCGTGCGTACACCAATATTTGCTTATTTCTGGAAGGCTCTCTTGTCCTGAAGCCAATGAAGCTTGCTAGGTGTCTTGGGAATATTAAGGCGTTGAATTATTGTCACAGATGTTGTCTTGCTTACTCTGATTGGACGCTCATCCCGCTGAGATTAAAGGGGGTTGATTGTGCGAGCTAACAGAGGAACAACAGATTGAGACGTTTCATATATCTGTAAGAGGAAAGGCGTGCGTGCGTTCCC
>OMLJ01089960.1:0-12772 GCA_900302595.1 Gadiculus argenteus
ATATAGGGTATAACGGACGAGAAGGGAGTCCACTGTGTCGTTATTTTATCACATGATGTGTTTTGGCATTGAGCCCATGTCCCGACCGTTTTTCACACGTTCGTTTTAGACGTCGGTGATGATTAGCTTTCGCATTCCACTTGAATTGAACTCAAGCACACCGCGGTGTGCTTGAGTTCAATCAAAACAAAAACACACGCGAGAAGACGCGACGAAAAGAATCAGACGATTCCGCCGTCCAATCGCACGCCGACGTGCACCTCGTCCGACACCTTGCGGCTTGAACTTCCTCCCTTCCAACCGGTGTCCCGTCGGTCAGAAGACCCCCCGTGCCGCGCGGTTCTGTCCGGTATCCCAGAGTTTGGTAGCCCTCCACACTTGGCCGACCGCCACGGCGGGCCCCGCCAGCTTCGGCAGCACGCGCCCGTGGCTCCGGTGTGGGGGCCTCGGGGCAGGTAGCTCACCCCCAGACAGATGGTTCACTCCTCCGTGCGGCTGGGTGAACTCACATCCCCTGTTTCACCCCACTCTTCGCTCATGAAAGATTCAAACGAGCGCAAAAGGCGAAAACAGGCTGGAGCAAAATGAACATTCTGGTGTGTGAATGTATGCACATTTTCTACTACCCCCGGTGAGTCTGCAAAATGGGCGTGCGCCAGTACCCCATTGATTGGCAGGGCTCAAGGTGAGCAGGGCCAATCTCTCGGCACAAAGCTCTCTCTGCGAAACGCCTTGCCCAATGTCAAGGTCATTCACCGAACCAACCGTGGCGAGCATCTCTGTCCACCGACCGCCTGTCTCTGCACGGGGGTTGCTTTCCGTGGCGCTAGGAGGGGTGGACGTGTTAGCACCATGTTATCAGCTAGGGAACGTAGGTTGTGTGTGGCACACATTTGTCGTATTTGTGCCCGAGACCTTTGTGCCCGTATACAATGTTTTGACGGATACAATCGTCTAGTGACCAATCCACTGGCATGTTGTTTTCCTACAGGCATATAAATATATTTGCGGTTCAAGGCAGAATGTAAAGGAGTACCTTGTACGGCTTTTTACACGCTTGAAAAGAGACCCCCTTGAAACAGAGCCCCTTAACTGAACATGGCGTTTTGCCAGAGCAACGGGACCGGTGTGAGAGTGTTTGTTTTGGAGTGCTGGTACTTCTGCTGTATCCACTCTGTCTCTCGCTCTCTCTCTCCCCCTTCACAGATTCCCTTTCCATCTCACTCTGCTGTCGGAGTTTGACTGAATTAGGTTAGACATGGGAGGCATAGAAACAGAAGCACCCTGATGAAAATGACATCTGTGTTTTCGGTCCCTGGTATATTGGAATACACACTGTTCTCCTTCCCAGGGAAAACAGCAACTTTTGTCAACTGCCAAAACAGAAAACTTATGGCACAGGTGTGCTCAATTGGAGGACAGTGTGTGGCAAAGGAGTTGTATTGAAGCACATGGTTTCAAAAACGCTGTCAGACTTTAGATTAACTCTTTGAGTGCCAGCAATCTAGACCATTGTTGACGATTTTTGTAGAGCCACAGCGTATTCTATATTATAGCTATGGACACTATGGCTCGTTTGAAAGGTGAAGCTTTAAGCTCTCAGTGGGTACAAACCGTTTATTTCTACGTACCTCCGAAAATCCTAAGCTAAACAGTGGCCAGTTTTCATCAAAATCCTTGTTTTTTTTCTAGAAATCGAGATATAGCATCTATAGCATCATCAAACAGTGCACATGAAGTGTGCACTGTTTGAGCCTGTTGCTCTTCTGACACTTCAATCGTCATCTATTTCAGTTCTGTTCATCATAGAGTTCCCAAATTCACACACAAGGTGTGTTAGAGTGTCTATTTTCATAACAAAAAAAAAACAAAAAAAACAAAAATGGAAAAATTTGTTTTTGGCACTCAAAGAGTTAATAGTCTAAAGTCTGACAGCAGACCTCAAATCTGGATGAACAGGGCGTTTCACTTCATTCACTTGATATTTGTTTTCACCCAATCGTGTAATTGCCTTAGTGTGAACAAAATCTTGGCCAGCGCTTTGGACATAATACGGACACTGATGTCCTTTGAAAAGAAGATTTCTTCAAAGATTTCCAATCAACACTTTGTAGACGCGATGCCTCTACCCGATGTAGAGGCACACTAATTAAAATCCAAAATCAAAGCTTCATCCACTCTCTGGTGTCTCCGCCCAGAAGTTTTGCGATACTTCCTGATCTGAGATTACAAGCAGAACGATCCAGTTGGTACACACAGACAATAGTTATGGAACACGGACTCTAATTGACCTAAGAGCAGCAGTATTAAAATATGATATTTGAATCCAACCTTTACATATTCATCCAAAAGTCATACTCGATCAGCACAGATAGTCTGCACAATAAGAGCAGTGTATAGTTATACTCTGCTTGAGTATAATATAAAATAATATAATATTCCAATACTAAGAACATTTAGGAATACCAAATTATCTATAGCCGCGTACCGACCAGCACTTTTTCAGTCCCAGGCTTTTTTTTTTGGCTACGCCCACGCATTAGCTCCCAGTCGTCTCGAACGCACCACAGGGAAGTCCGAGAGGCTTACCAACGGAGTGTCGACGAGCAACGAGCGGCTCAGAGAAGTACCACCTCTGCTGGAGGACTTTCTGAGCCCCTGTAAGAGACCCTGTAAGAGTCTTGAGGGGCGGATCCTGGGCGGATCCTCTCTCCAAACCGTACCCACAAAACCCCATAGCGGGAAAAGTACGCCTGGTCGGTACGCGGCTTATGTCTAGATAATTTGGTATTCATCTATATCTATATCTTATTCCTTAGATAGTATATATAAGATTCTATATTTCACATCCAGGATAACACAAAGATACAGACGAATATCACAACCCCAACCACCAATCCCAAATCAAGCCTGGATTTTCCCCCCATCCGTTTCACTAGTTGGTACTGTGTGCGTATCGCTGATTTCAGCACTTTCACTTAGACTTTTTACACTTTTTCTGGGCAGAACATTTGCGGCGCAGCAGCGTATCAAAAGCCCCTGTTTCCCCTCCCGCTCTGCCACACAAAGCGCAGGCAGCTCTGTGATTCACGCCATGGCCGCCGCCGCTCCTCCTCCGAAGAGAAAGCCGTCCTGAAAAGCTGCCGTTGTCAGGGAGTTTCCAGAAGGAGCAGGAGGAGGAGGAAGAGCATGAGAAGGAGGAGGAGGTTAAGACAGGATGTCCGGGTAGAGAGTCACGATGTAGTCCCTAATGAGATTCCCCGGTATCTCCTCTTGATTGCCTAGGGGCTTCGACAGCCTACTTCTGAGTTCAAATGGAGGCCCTCCCTTATTACCGAACACCTTTTTGGTTGAAGGACTCGCAATTTTTCGAACCTCTAGCAATCCTTGAATCGCGTTTGATCCGCCAGCCGCTGTCGCTGACAAATTGATCCCAGGCAAAATCATAAATTAGTCAAAGAAATCAAAGGCTGGATTCAAATGAAAGCAGAGGCCACGCTGTGTCACCCCGCAGGGCTTTTAATTACAGCCAAAGAGGAAACAAGGTATTACCTTTATTTTAAGCGATCAAACGTGGTCATCGAAAGAAACACCTGAGTAGTTAAATTTACAGTCATCAGAAGTTGAAACTTAATTAATTAATGGTGATTAGTGCTACGCAGCAGATCTTTAAAAAAGCGGTATATATATTTTCTGACATTTAGCATTACTGAGCCATATTTTTTTGTAAGCGATATTTATTCGTTAAAATAAGTGTTTAATAGCTCAATAGTCTGACAGTCATCACTGACGTCGAGTTTCTGGTCGGTCAGATGGGTCTCTCAGTCTCTCTGCTCAACAACATAATTTCTTGTGCCCTCTTCATCCAATCACGAGAGAGGTCCTCTCTGCACCTGAACAGGTAGGACGCAGGGTTTCAGTGTTGACGAGGATGGCGGAACAGGCGACGCCACCGATTACAGCCCTGCCTGGTACGGCTTACACAACCAAACACGGCAAGTGCATAACAAAATTGGCAAGCTGCCAGGAGAGAGAGAGAGAGAGAGGAGTCACGCAGGATCGTGTCCGTGGTGTGGACATTGCTTACGGCACCTTTAAAGGCCATCTTTTGTGTTGAACTCCCGGGTAGATGGAGAAAAAGGCATGTTTTGCCTGCCTTTTACAAAAAAATGCGCCCTCTGATTTTGATTGATTTCTTTTTTTATAAGAACCCTTTTTTTCAAAGATTTGGCCTTTGTTGGCGGTCCTGTTACGCAGCAAAGTTCCATCACTCGTGCCTTTTATACTACATGCTCTTAGAAGCCTAACTGATCAGCAATTTCTTAAATTAAAGTGCCCATACATACTTGCACCAGATAGCCAATCCATTTAATCTATTGGTTTAGTCTGGATGGCTTCTGCCTCCAAACTGCCCAGGGCAGTCATGAAGTTTGGAAACAGATGACTCCATCCGCCCTTGGGTTGAACTCAAACCCAAACTCTGCATAATAAATATCATGCCACTCGATAATAGTCATTATAAAATGGAGGTCTCATAAATATAGTTCCATAAAGCGACATTTATAAAACTATGAGACTGGGAGGCGAGTTTGAGATTGTGTCCGTACCCTTTTTAGCCAGAATGGTTCTTTAAGCTCCATGTTGGAAGCTCCACTCCGGCTACACTGGTGACAATAATGTGAACAAGAACAATATGAGGGCAAAGGATGCCATGCCATAAGAACAAACCCTTAACCATTCGGTTAAAGGTACAGAATAGAAAAGTCCATGCTTCAATTCATGGCTTCCTATATATATATACGAACACACAGATGTAACCGTACATATTCTGCATCCTAGGTTCTGTACGAAGTTTGATTCATGTGTAGGTCTACTACTCTAATAAAATCTCTTCTTTAGGAAGTAGCCTTGTGCGATATGCGGTGTTGACCGAGCGGCATTTGCCTTGACAACGCGGGCGACTTCAAAGTGAACAGCGGCTGTGTGTGTGTGACGCCTGCTGCAGAGTGCGAGTCAGTAAGGACGTATGTGTGACGCTTCTTTCTTTCGGTTCCAGGGTTCCACTTGTAAGGCTTGGCCCTTCATTTAATGGTTTATAATCACAGGCTTTCCTTTGAGCTGCTTTCGAGTTGATAGCAATTGACACCATTCCCAGTCGTGTTTATATGGTATTGGATATTTAGTGTCATTTCTTCACATATTTGCCCTGCGTTTTGTTTTCCAATAAAGGGATGTTGCTGATATTGACTATTTTCAGAGAGAGAGAGAGAGAGAGAGAATTACTTCTGACTTAAAACCTCTCACACAGAGTGTTGGTGCGTGTGTTCCATTTACTGCTCTTGTTAGAGATTTTACTCGCTGATTTTAGCTCTTAAATCCACATATCGATGTTAGGTCAAAGAGGGGCAACAGCAACACATTATAAGATTACAATCTTCCAGCACAAGATTACTCATAATCCCATTTTATGTTCTATTTAAATCCTGCACATGCACATGGCTGTAGGGCTTGACTGGGCAGCTGGTTTTGTGGGGAATGTGTCTTTGTTTGTGAACTAACATGTACGATCGGCCACTTTTCAATGTAGCCACGTCTTACTTCACTATTGATTAAATGGGCTTAGCAGTGCACCGTATTACTGTTTGTGGTGCCAAACGATGCAGTGGGAATCCAAGCCACTCTAGAAAAGATCAATAGAATGAATATAAATTACACTCGGTCAGGTATTTATTGTACACTACTGAGTTATAAACTATTGAACCAGGAACTAACAACAGTAATATGTGTAAAGTAAAACCCTCATCAAGCTATAAGGTCACTCATTTACTTTTATGAGATGCTTTTGTGTCTTGAATTTAACATTCAAGTAAACATGCTCCTTTGATATTAGTATATTTCATACGCCCTCCTTGTTTCTTTCAAAAACTTTGACCCTGAACCTCTAACCGCTAATGTTGAACTAGTTTAACTTTTCATTGACTTCTTTGCTCTGTTTCAACAAAGGGCCCATACACACAGCGTGTGTTGTATAAGGGTCGGCCTTCTGAATCAAAGGCAGCATGAGTTCACGTATCAATGGAGTGACGGTCACACTTACTTCCATCATTTCCCTTTACATCGCAGTGTGGTCTGTAACATTCTGCTGTCAAGTGTACATTTTGTATAGGCTATGCTAACAAGTTCGTTTTTTCATGGAATGAGTACTACTTGTATGCACTGCTATTATTCAAAATGAAAAAACGATATATATATACGAAATATATAAATTAATGTATATGTATAATGTATACGGAAAAAAATATTTTTCATAGACGTTTACTTTTAGCTAGGCCTACAATATATCCTCCACATATGGTAACATACAGGGTTACTATCCCTTGTAATTCCACATGTGCAAAGCTAACCTGAAATAAATATACCACTTCTGGTGACATAATTATTTTCAATAATCGCCTGCCAATATTTACTATGTATTTAGCATATGTTAGGCAGTGTGAATGCAAACTTTCCAATGGAAAAAGTTTTGCAGAGATGGACCAGTAGCCTACTGAGAAACAAGTACCCATGCTAACAAACTGTCATGCTAATAAACCTAATAAAACTACTGCTTTTCCTTTCAACATCTCATCTTAATATTCATGTAGTCTAAAACTGTCCCCAGAATAGTTAGCGCAAGCTATTTTTCCTGACACTATTGGAATATAAATTTAAAACAAAAATAGGCTTCAAATAATCCTCATCACAAATTTTCCTCCCAAACCCACATCAAAGTATAATTGAATAAATATATCTACAATTAATTTGAAACGTCTTGGCACTTGAATCCAACTGGGAGTTGTGCAGTATGGTCATTTATATTCTGGAGTCTCTCAGTTATTAGTTTTAAATCAAATGTAATTGACACCTGGAAGGATAAGTTTGCACTGGTGTCAGTGTCCATTTATCGGTTGAATAGGCTCATCAATTTCAACATCTCAAAATTATATTAATGTAAAAGTAGACGCAATTAAGGCTTTAACAGGGGGAGATCCAGTCATCCTGACCGTCCCAGTCACTGTGATGGATTCACAGAAGACTCCCTGGTGCTGGTATGCTCTTAGTTAAGTTACTATAAATGTCACACACATCATTCTGAGTATGATTTCAGCAACTGACTAGTTCACTTTAACATGTCAACTGCTTTGGAATACGGTGGAATCACATTGTAGCATGAATTTAAAAAGTAACTCTGGTCTCCTCCTGCACCATAAACATCTGACTGCCCACACTATGTATGTAGAAAACATTATTAGCCAACTCAACCTCAAATACTAAACATTCCCGAAAAAATATTGACTATTTTTATGTTTATCATTAGCCTCATAGCATAATTCAAGATAAAAAGTCGTATTTTGGCCAAATTGTGAAATCTAACCTCTACTCTCCTACTCTTGCTGCTGATTCGCTGTGCCTCATTGGCTGTATCCTAAGCCAATCAGAGCGATGTTTACATTCCATAATCACTATCTGCCTAAGTCTATTTGACTAAGGCATTTTTTTTCATGGTAAAGATGAACCTTAAAATATGACTTGGGCAATTATGCTATGAGACTAACGTTATCTAATGTGTGTGCTGTCCTGGGTACACCATCGGCGACCCGGTTTGTTTTGGGTGTTAGGTGTTTAGGGATCACATCCCTAAGTCAAGTCACTCCTTTGGCACGGTGGTGGCAGTAGTTCAGGAGGAACCAGTAGCCCGTCTGACGACTTAAGGAGGTCCCCCACCGCCCGCGGCGAGGTGGTCGCTGGCGTCCAGGTGGACAACGAGGAGGGGAACAGGGAGGTATTCAGTGATAAACCACAAGTATTGGCCACGGTGGTTAACAATCTCTTTTTAAATCGAGTCAATTGAGTCCTTTATCCTAATTACAGCTCTTGGAGACTAATAAGTAATTAGGGGGGATGGCACCTCCTACTCACTCTCCCCCAAACTCTTAGTAAGCCAGAGGGGAAAAGGCAGACGCATACAATGGCGGTGATTAAGAGGCACACTATCATAATAAATGAACAATGAGTTTAATTCCGCATTTTAAATGCTAATCTAATTTTAGGTGATGTTTACAAAGTCATCACGCAGTGTTCTAAATGCTTCCGAGGTAATTTGTTTACACCCCTTGTAGCAGTGCATTTCCACTTATTTTTTCCAAATAATTGAATATAGCAATTTGTTAGGTCATTGCTATTGGATTAATGTCACGATAAATTAACTTAACGTGACGTATGACACCAGAGAATCCTGGGCGTCTCCGTAGGAAGCTGAAGCTCAACACTGTGGCTAGATGGATTATCGGGGATCCTCTGCCCTTTCATTTGTCAGCGCTAATGACCGCGGTTACCTCCCCCACACTGGGCTGTTGTTTTACCTATAATAATGGATTGATTTGTTACTCCGAGGCGAAGCCGCTGTGACTTGAGTGAGCGGAGGAAAAAGTTTGCATTGAACTCATTAAAGTTTGTATTATCCTGTGTTTAGCATTCTGATTATAGCAGGAAAAAGTGCCATCTGCTTGCGGGAGTGGGGCCCAGCTCTCTGTATAATTCACCAAACGATGTCGCAGTCGGAACAGTGCGGCCCATGGGGTGGGCTTGGCCAAGGTTTTTGTGGCACTGCGAAGAGACCGCAGGTGGATCTCCCGTGTATTGGTATTATGGAGATTGTCTCTTCACGGCGTCCTCCTTGGCGTTTTTTTTTTTGCGCAGGGTTTTAATTAAGGCTGATGGATGTTAATGTGTTCCTTAACAATGAATTTGCTGATTTGAAATTGGTTGTTTTGTCACGTAAATTGAGGATTAATATTGTTGTGGGGTTTGTTTTCTGAAGTGGCAAGTTCAAATACTTTGCCGTTCGAAAACTACTGCTACTTTTGATAATAACAACACTCGCTCCTAATCCTATTAAAGCGAATGCATAAAACAACAACACAATGGCCACTATACGTAAGGGATAGTGTAATCCTTGTGGAAAGTATGACAGACCATCCCAGAAGGGATATATTTCACAATAAGTACCCACTCGCTGTCCGTTGTCCTGCTTATAACCAGCTACTTTCAGAAGAAATCAATCATTTGACATAAAATATAACAATAAAAAAAGATTGTATTGATTTGAAATAGATTTGATTGCTACCACTTAAAAAAAACAGTCAGTTAGATTCTACAGTTGGAACTGTGCCAATAGCAACGGTATATCATTCAGTGAGATATAAGAAATAACTGACAGAAGTGTGCCATCATTTACCAATCAGAATCGATTGTATCACCAAAGCCATGCAAGTAATGAAATATAACAATGTGGTACGTTTTCTCTATCGAAGGCTAGTACACTGAAGAAATCAGCATAATAAATACTATTTATAGTTATGTCCGCGTTCTAAAACATGTCACCCCCTTTTTATAAATAGCTGTTGGCCTTGGTTATGCCCAGAAGAGCTGATTAATGCTGACGATGGAAGCATTGTATGTATGTCTCGCATTTAACTAATAATGTCCTTATAGGCTTATAAAGAAAGGTTGATTACTGGCATGTGCACAATGTTCATTGACTTTTGTATCTGGCCGTTTGAGAGGATTTTAAGTGCCTTGTTAAGTTACCCAGTAATTCAGCCTTTATTGAAAACGTGGCCTCCAGTGAGCGAAACAAGCGCTGCTGCTAAGCCTGACAGAAAGCTCACAGGCTAAGCATTTGTGAAATACTGGAACGCCCTTCCACGACTCATTGTAATCTATGACGTTGGACATGTCTCTGAGGGATATTTGTGCTGCAGATTCCACGGTAGGTGTTGATAAAAAGCTTTTCTTCATTACGGTTTGTTTTTTGTGTCTAGTGAAGCCCTCAAAACCTACCCTCTGTAAGCCTAGGTAGGTAGTGTTTTTTAAACCATGTTAATGACTCATTCACCAAAATAGTTTTTTTTCTCCGTGACTCTCTGTGAATTAGATCAGTTCAACTCCCTTTTAAACCATTTAATAACGTGCCACACACTGGTAAGATTGTTAGCGGTTTTGACTCTGGGGCCTTTCTGTGTGTTTCTTGAATATTTTCCTTTCCTTAATGTTCCTTTATTCCAGGCTCATAACTTTTCTCTGACTTCCTAACGGCAAGCATGTGTGTACAAAGCACGATGTTCATGTCTCAATACTTGAAGATAAACTTGGGTTAATGAATAACCTCATTCTGCTGTGCTAGACGCAATGCAACACTCCCTTGTTCCTCGAACATCACTACACTAACTCCATACAAATGTAATCCTGTTTGACATCCATGTAGATGAGCAAGTTTATTCTGTCATTTGCGGTTGATTAGTGGGTATAAATTAATCAAGTGTTTTTAAGTATTTCCCCATATCATTGGCAAGAGTCCAACTTTAAGACGGCATTCCAACCAACATTTCTCCAACAATCTCTTCATCCCCTGCAGATGAAACTGTCTTTCATCGTGTTTTCTCAATGCTTTCCTTAACCCTAGAGATGTTAATGCCACAAGAAGAAGTAGGCTACATTTGCATCCATCAATTGCGTTCAGTCATTCCTCTCCCCTGCTGGGAAATGTAGTCTGATTATCTGAAGACATAACCGTTCCCCTCTCCTGTCAGCTGATGTGCAGTGATGGATAATTCACGGACAAATTTTACTTCGTTTTTTTTAAATCATGCCCATTTATCAGCAGAGGTGGGTAGTCTAAAAACATAAAGATAGACCTGACAGACTCAACGCTTTCTTCTTCAAATCTCCACACATTGGGAGCACAGGAGACAGTTGAATGTTTCACCACCACCACCACCACCACCACCACCACCGCCACCATCACCACCGCCACAACCATCCCTGTGTGTCGACTAAGCTGACTGAAACCGCACCACGCACACACACGGCAGATAGCCTAGACACCATGACCGTGATTCAGTTTTCAAATCTGCCTGCGTATTTTCCCCGGAGTGTTTCTTGCGGAGGTGGTGCCGTTCCTGCCGGTGGCTTGTCACAGTGTTTGTTGTTGTTCTGAACCGGGCTCTTGAACCTCTCAATGTCGCCTGAGAAGCCAGGCGTCCTCGCGAGGGTCCTGTCCGTGTAGAGCACGGTTGTTCATGCATCTTTAAAGACTAAAGTTCTTAAAATAAAACGTTTGAAAGTGCACTTTTGTCTCTGCTTATACCCAGAAACTCCCATGCCAAAAATCTAAACGCTTCAGGACACTAGCCAAGTAAAGTTGCACTGCCTCGGACAGTTTGATATTGAGCGACTCCTGGCAGTACTGTACGATAAATATATAACTATAACTATATATATATATATATATATATATATATATATAGCCTGGCTCTGGCTTATGTTCAATCATGGTCATAATTAACTTCCAATGTAAACACATGGACATTCTATTGCAAACATAAATTTTTGTAAGGTTCACATACGGCCATTTACATTATTGTACCTAGGCTATGTTACATAAAAAAACAGGCTGTTGTGAATGGACAATGTATGACAAGTCATGTAGGTCGGTAGGTAGGCAAGTGCCTACAGAGGGGGACTGTGTCTTGTATGCACCTCATCGTCCCAATGTTTACTCTACCCCACCCATATTCTCTGATGGGGTGTGACCGGAAGGTCATCCACCCTGTGTTCTGCAGCAGGTTCCTCAGCACTTCTCCTCACCTCCGTGATTATTCCAACGCGGTATCACGCCATATCGTGCTCATGCGCTCAAACGTTATTCATCTATGAATCGTGTCCCAGAGCACGATTTTCAGACTTTTTTCATTATACACAGAACGAAATGTAAACCAATGCATTTTGAATAGGGTTAGGGTTTAGGGGTAGGGTTAGGGTTTAGGGGTAGGGTTACGGTTAGGGTTACGGTTAGGATTACGGTTAGGGTTTAGGGTTAGGGGTAGGGTTACGGTTAGGGTTACGGTTAGGGTTTAGGATTAGGGTTACAGTTAGGGTTTAGGGTTTAGGGTTAGGGTTAGAGTTACGTCAGAGAAACGCTCCCGTTCAAAATGCATTGCTTTACATTTCGTTCTGTGCAGCACGAAAAAGGCTGAGAAACGCTCTCATTCATTTACATTTCGTTCTGTGCAGCACAAAAATAGTCAGACTATCGTGTTCTGGGACACGATTCAATAGATTAATAACGTCCTTTCAGCCAATCACCTCCGTTCTCTTTCATCAGTCATCACCAAAACCCCTTCGACTGATTATGTGCATCTATCTCTGCTCGCTCTCTAGTCTCTCTCTGGTTCTCTGTTTTCTCTTTCTCTCTGTAGTCTTTCTAAAGTATCTCTCTTGTCTTTCTCTAGTGTCTGTCTTTCTCTCTCTCTCTATTCTTGGTATCTCTCTCTTGTCTCGCTCTGGTGTCTCTTTTTCTGTCTATCTATTCTCTCTAGTCACTCTCCCGGCTTTCTCTCTATTCCTCTCTTGTTTCATTCTCTCTAGTCTCCCTCTCTGTCTCTCTCTGGTTTCTCTCTCTAGCATCTCTCTCTATTCTCTCTGTCTCCATCCATCACTCTCTATCTAGCCCCTCTCTCTCTCTCTCTCTCTCCTCCCTGCTCTCTCTCTCTAGCCTTTATCGCTCTCTCTATTCTCTCTCCCCTCCTCTCTCTCTCTCTCTCTCTCTCTCTCTCTCTCTCTCTCTCTCCCCTCCTCGCTCTCTCTCTCTAGCCTTTATCGCTCTCTCTATTCTCTGTCTTCCTCCCTCCCTCTCTCTAGCCTTTATCTCTCTCTATTCCCTCCTCCCTCT
>OMLJ01089968.1:0-14800 GCA_900302595.1 Gadiculus argenteus
ACACACACACACACACACACTCACAGGCATTACCTTTAGCTTGAACCTCCTTCACTTGACTGTTAAATAATGTGTGTGTACATGTGTGTATGCGTGTGTGTGTGTGTGTGTGTGTGTGTGTGTGTGTGTGTGTGTGTGTGTGTGTGTGTGTGTGTGTGTGTGTGTGTGTGTGTGTGTGTGTGTGTGTGTGTGTGTGTGTGTGTGTGTGTGTGTGTGATGGCACAGTAAACATGGTGATCACTTGGCTTCTGGAATCGTCTCTCCTGCTATGTCTTCCCATACTTCTTCAGTCGGCTAAAATCCTGACTGTCACACTTATCGGTGAGTAGCTCATTATAAATACATAATAACTTCTTAGTCTTGACTTCTTGGTGAATGTACAGAGACACATCAGAGTGCGACAAATGTGTGTACAAATGAAGAAGTACGTGTGTATAAACGACGATTAGGTATTGGATAGTATCTTAATATTATATTTAAAGTTATTTTTATGTTAGGACCATATAACTTATATTTAATATGCCAGTTGGTCAAATGCGGTAGTGTTCTGCTCCTCTTTAGCCCTCACCTTCTTCATCATACTGTGTTTCTGCAGGGGGAAGCCACTACCTTTTATTAGATGAAATCTCTCATAACCTCCACCAGCAAGGTCACAAGGTTCGCATGCTCTTACAGCTGGGCACCCCTCTCATAACAGGTTTGTGTGTGTGTGTGTATGTGTTTTATCACATCAGTGTGTGCAGTCGCAGCTTCTGATGTACCTCTCACATTTTGCACCTGAACAGTTACATTTGTCTTGCGTTAAGAATGACTACATTGGACAATGTTCCCTTGCAGGCTTTTCCTATGCAGGTCGTGATGACAGTTACCAAACCACCACCTGGTCATTGGGTGATAAATATATCCAGGTGTATAATGGCTGGTTCCTGGAGCAACAGACACAGTTTCTACTGGGCAGGTACAGTAGCCCTTCAAGTGCTGTGTAACTGTAACTGTGCAACGGAAATTCAGTTTTATCATTTGGCTGCATTGGCTAAATTATCTGAAAACATGGTTCAACCACACACATTATCTCTATTAATACTGCTGTATAACATACCAAAATAAGGTTTGCAATTTTTTGGTTTCACAAATAGTACAGGAATTGTTATTTTCTCCTAGCTGCACTCCTAGCACACTCTCAAGTCCTCGTGTTCCTCTCTCAGCGATAGCTTTGGTGATTTCCTAAAGTTCATGGACCACCTGTCCTACCAGTGCGCTCAGCTCCTGGCCGACGAGGACATGCTGGCCTTCCTCCGGGCGCAGCGCTACGACATGGCCGTCATCGACGCCTTCAACCCTTGCTCCTTCATCCTCGCACGCAAACTTGGTAAGGGTGAAATGTTTGTCGGCATCAGTTCCGTTGACATAATATTGATAATATTAAATAACCACAATATTAACTCTTTGAGTGCCAAAAACGATTTTTTCTGTTTTTTTAATTATTTTTTTTATTTTTTTATTATGAAAATAGACACTCTAACACACCTTGTGTGTGAATTTGGAAACTCTATGATGAACAGAACTGAAATAGATGACGATCGAAGTGTCAGAAGAGCAACAGGCTCAAACAGTGCATACTTCATAAAAGATGCTATATCTCCATTTCTAGAAAGAAGGATTTTGATGAAAACCAGCCACTGTTTAGTTTGGGATTTCTCAGGAACGGAGGCATGTAGAAATAAACGGTTTGTACCCACTGAGAGCTTAAAGTTTCACCTTTCAAACGAGCCATAGTATGTGTCCATAGCTATAATATAGAATACGCTGTGGCTCTACAAAAATCGTCAACAATGGTCTAGATTGCTGGCACTCTGGGCCAAAGCTTTGGAAAACAGCGCGGCACTCAAAGAGTTAAGGGCTGTACAGATACAATTAAATTGACTTGACTCAACCCAGTTTCCTACTGGGTTGAGTCATCAATCACAACTCGCTCTCTAACTGTTTTAGTCTAACCATAATAACCCAGCGTCTCCGTCTTGTGTGCACGGCATAGGACACCGAGATGGACTACAACCCCAAAGACCTGGCCACCTTCCTGCTGGGTCAGAACCCGGACATGCTCAGGGAGAGCAACGCCATCCAAACGACAATCACCGGGTGGGTTTGCTCTGTGTAACCTATCTAGCTCGCCTCAGGCTGCACCCTTTCACTCAGCACCCTGAGAAGCTGTAACCAAACCCCGACACGGTTCCACATGCTGTCTGTCTCCCTGCATTTAATTTCCTTGTGTCTGTCTGTGTCTGACGCCGGCATGTTTCCGATTATCGCTCCCGAAGAGACGACCACGACGCGGAGGAGTCCCACCTCACGGACGAGGAAGAAAGGCCTCTTTCTCAGGGAGAGCTTCGCCAGAGAATAATGAGAGGGGTAAACGGAACTCACAAAGCGGCCTATTCACCACGGCCGGGCAAACAATGTTCAGCCTTTGTGCTTGGGCCGGAGCTAAGTGTGCCTGTGTGATGATTTGTAGGTGATGAGGAAGGAAGGCTCGCTGCAGCAGGGAGCACACAGAGGCCATCGGAGCGCGGCCAAAGCCCACAGCGGATCGCTCTCCCTGGAGGCCCTCACCCTGTGAAACCTGGAACCCCGGGGGGGACTCCTATGGGGTCCGATCAGTCGCGTTAATAATGAACGCACACAGGATTCACAAATGTGTTTAGTGATTTATATATAAATGACTCTCTTCTCACGAATACCCACCAAGATTTTCTAGTCCCGGTACTTTGCTCTGCCCACGCGTTCGCTCCCAGTCGTCTCGAACGCACCACAAGGAAGTCCGAAACGCTTATCAACGGAGCGTCGACGAGCTACGAGCGGCTCAGAGAAGCACCTCCTCTGCTGGAGGACGTTCTGAGCCGGTCGAAAGAGTTCCGAGGGGCGGATCCTCTCTCCAAACCACACCCACAAAGGTTCCTATCGGGAAAAGTACCCTTGGTGGGTACGCGCCTAATGCACACACAAATGGATATCGGTATTTGTAAATGTAAAATAAATCCATAAACAAAACAATTTCACAAACACATTTCTGATCCACACACAAATGTGTCTTGTTTTAAATAAATCGTCCTATAAATCCATAAATATATATTTTTAACAAGGAACTCTCTGTAGCCAATCAGATGCCCTCCCTCGTTTTCATCGAGTGGTCCCCCCTCAGCATTTTCTCTGCACATTTTGCGTTGCTTTTCGGTAGAGTCATTTATATATAAATCACAAAATACATTGTGAATCCTTCTCTGTGCATTCATTCTTAATGAGACTAATCTGACCCCATTACAGCTGAGACTTCGAGCAAGTTGTAACGATTGATTTGTGCTCGCTCATTAAAATACTGAATCAACATATATTGTTCTATATCGTTTTATTTGTGAGGACATTTTTCACAGATGTGCAACTTCTGATGTATTAGTTCACATTTAGGTTTACGAATGCACACATTTTGGACATGTGAGAACATGTGAGAACAAGATTATGAAACACAGGTGTGCGAGTGTGTTTTGCACCAACACCGCTGCAATGATTGTAGCAAAAGTGTCAAGTGCAGGACTCCTATCCTGATGCACACGATAGGATTTGTGCGCCTTCAAAACGGTCCGAATTTCCGGGAGGTTCAGAACTTATGCCCGGAGGAAAGTGCTTTGAACACTCTCTGGAGTCGGAGTTTAAAGTGCTTTCAACACTCTCTGGAGTCTGAGTTTTCGTTCAGAGTTTCATGCTGAAGTTCAGCTACCATGCTGGAGTTCAGAGTTCAGAGTACGAGTTCAGTCACAACAACGTCTGTCCCATTTCACTGTCATTACATTGATTTAGTAAAGTGAACTTACAGCAAAGCATTAAGAGGAGAACCTAACACCCATTCTAACATTTGCATTACAATACATTGATCACAATTATAAACAACCCCCTGATGAATTCTCACTCATGTTCAACCATCGCAAGCAGTTCTAATCACTGATTAATCTGATTCAGTTCTAATCACCGATTAATCTGATTCAGTTCTAATCACTGATTCATCTGATTCAGTTCTAAACTGAACTTCGTATTTTGTGTTTACAATGGTGGAAAAAACATGTACGACTTCAAATGTACTGTTACACATTTGTGACTTGAGTGTACACATACAAAATCTGCAGTTACAGGTGCTAGAGACTTACAATAATACAATAATACCTTCATGAGTCTTCCTCAGGTCTGCTGGTGAATGAGACACAGTGGTGGTTCTGCAGTCTGCCATCCACCAGGTTGACAAAGACTTCTCAATTAAAACAAATTAATTAATAAGGAACCTAAATAACGAGGTTGTGATATTTGTGAAAGCCTTATTTGTTAACTCTGAGTGCCGCGCTGTTTTCCAAAGCTTTGAGTGCCAGCAATCTAGACCATTGTTGACGATTTTCGTAGAGCCACAGCGTATTCTACATTATAGCTATGGACACATACTATGGCTCGTTTGAAAGGTGAAACTTTAAGCTCTCAGTGGGTACAAACCGTTTATTTCCTGAAAAATCCCAAGCTAAACAGTGGCTGGTTTTCATCAAAAGCCTTGTTTCTAGCCTTTTTTCTAGAAATGGAGATATAGCATCTTTTATGAAGTATGCACTATTTGAGCCTGTTGCTCTTCTGACACTTCGATCGTCATCTATTTCAGTTCTGTTCATCATAGAGTTCCCAAATTCACACACAAGGTGTGTTAGAGTGTCTATTTTCGTTTAAAAAAAAAACTAAAAACGAAAAAAATCGTTTTTGGCACTCAACGCATGGGAACAAAAAACGAAAAAAATAGTTTTTGGCACTCAAAGAGTTAAAGCTCTATTCTTGTTGAACCCTTAGCCTGTGCTTCAACTCATTACTTTTGGTTAGATGTGTCATCAAATGTAGGACGGTTCGAATCTAATTGTGTTAGGATGCTTACAAAGGATGCTTTGCAAAGGACTCCTACAGCCAAACCTTTTTTTTTTTTTTTTCCCTCTTGTGTGATTTGCCATCTGGCTTCAACTTACTAATTTGTGGAGCCTGCGACTGGTTTTCATGTCTGGTAACATGACACTCGCTGCGATGCTCCGGAGGACAGAATGGGGGCAGCAGATCCTGGTGTATATATATATATAAATACTAATCAGCATGCCTTGACCGTGGCTGTCGCTCCACAGAATGAAGGTTAAGGCTGTAATCTCTTTACAGCGCCCAATTATTTATAGGAGCGTAGCCGGTTGCATATTAACTCGTCGTGATTCTTGCATCCAGTTCTTTAGATATGCTTATTGGTTTACCGCACGTGGCCTGTTATTCCTAGGCTAATTCTTATGATGAATGAGTACTCATGACATGTAATATGTGTTATTTAATTTGAACCTGATTGCTCAATGTGAATCATACACATTTTATTGATACATGGGAAATTGAAAAATATATATCTCAATGGAAAGTCCCATTCAGTGTTTATTTGTGGTAAATGAATGACTAAGTAACGGCCGATGGCGCGCGAACAATAGTTTCCCTTAGGAGTTGTTAAACCGTATAGTACCGCTCTGTGACGATGATTTCCATAGCATATCTAAAAACAAGCGTGCACTTGAACAACCTTTTGAATCATTCGAATTCAAATGTCTCTTATCGTTTAATCTTCACATTTGAACTGCTAGTCTAACGGTTTTGCATCTATGGCCTTCCCCAAAGCTAGTAGCACTTCCTCTTTACTTTACTAGAGAAAACAATGAAGATGGCAAATATGTTATTTCAGGACCGGAGTCCACCCATGAACCCATGAACCCATTCAGCCTCTAAGACAATTAACAAAGAGTGTGTGGTTTGAAGAGGTCATTCCCTTTAAGATCGTACAGAATGGCTCATGCATGAGAATAGATATACCAAACAATCACAAAATGGCTGTTCAAACCAGGGAAATATACATCAGGTCATTCAGCATTGGATAAAGCACATATGTGCATTTGTCTTAATCATGCATTATATTGACAGAATTCAATTCATACTACTCTTGAGTTGCATTTATAAGACGTATAGACCGACGACTCGGCTCTGCTCTAAGTAATCCCCCCAACGTCTCGACGGCGGTGGCTCTGAAAACAGATGATCCGAGATAAAAGGCCTCTATGAAAAGTGGGTGGGGGGTAGGATATGGATGAGGCCGTCGTCTTTGAAATTCTACTCTCACTAAGCTCCCCTCCACTCCCCACACACATTCTCTGTGCACACGGCCCTCTGCATTGCCATAGAAACATTCCCTTTAATCACAACAGACCCTCATTTCCTGCTACTGACAAAGGCTCCTCATTGCCAGCAGAGACCGTCTGCATCGAGCCCAGTCTCCTAAGGCCCACCTCCTCCACCACCAGCCTACCTATCAGGGGCTGGCTCTCCCGCCTGCTCCTCTACCACTCCTCTCCATATAAGAGCATTTTCCAACACTCACCATTTCTCTCTTTGTGTTGTGCTGCTGCTGCTGCACACATTTGGTTGCAGTGTTACCGGGGGAGGAGGATGTTAACGTTCACACAAGGAGCTATTAAAGCACGTTCATAGTGAGATTTTTTAAAAACACCATCGTTCAACCTCAAACCACAAAATGCACAAAGTGAAAACACGTATGAGCCGCTGTTATGTATGTATCCTCTGCACTAGACTGCCGTGGCTCCATCCTGATCGCTCTCCATCTCTGAGAGGGTGCACACACACACACACACACACACCCCCTCCATTAGCTGTTCCATAAATGTATTCCCTGCTCCCCTGATTATCTACGTGTGTGTGTGTGTGTGTGTGTGTGTGTGTGTGTGTGTGTGTGTGTGTGTGCCCAAGGCCCGTGTTCTCACAGACAGCTCTTAGCCCTATAGCATGCACTTTGACAAATCTCAGGCTGGATTGTTGTCTTTACTTTGTAGCAAGTCTCCCTATCTCTTTCACACACTTACTCCTTCTTTCTCCCTCCCTATTTGTCTCTCTCTCTCTCTCTCTCTCTCTCTCTCTCTCTCTCTCTCTCTCTCTCTCTCTCTCTCTCTCTCTCTCTCTCTCTCTCTCTCTCGCTCTCTCTCTCCCTCTCCCTCTCTCTCTCTCTTGTTTGTTTGGGAGTCTTGCCAGGTAATTCCCTAGTCTGCCTGCACCCAGTATCCAGAATGTTACCTCCCTCTGCATACCCCTCCCACACCTACCAATTCAAGTTGCTAGGCAACCACCCCTCTGTGAGGTCTGGACGTTTTTTTTTAACCAATCAGGCTGTAGTATTTATTTTCAAACCTTGAGAGAGAAGAAGGCGACATCTCTCTTTCCCCCTTGACAAATCTACCTTTAGCCTTTTTTTAGTCTAGCTTTATACGACAGCTTTGGCTTCATTTAAAGCTTCATCTTTTTTTAAATCGATACGTTTATTTGTGAACGCTAAACCGGGAGGTGGTACATAAGTCCGCCACTGGGTGGCAACATGAGTGGTTTCTCTGTTGCCACACAGACTACATTTTTTTTTTCCTGCTGTTGCTAAGCAATGCCATTTCATAGCTCGTGTACCTGTGGATCATTTCTGATTTTTACAGATGTTGCTGACACCATTTTGTCCTCATTCGCACCATTTTGAAACAGATGCTTTCAGAGCTCTTGCGAACATTTAGGAGCCACCAGGTCACGTCCTCACTATTACTCCTCCTTTCTTAAGATGGATCCTCACACACATCAGAAATGGACCCCCGTCCTACCTCCCACATCAAAGTCCGTTTTGATATCGATAGTATTTCAAACTAAACACACAGTGATGAGGCAATTAGATAAACAATAAGATGTTCGTTTTTTTATGCCCATATATACATTATTATAGCCTCAAAAATGTGTATGATGTTTCCAAAACCTCTGTGGGGTACAGGGTATAAGGGTACAGGGTATAAGGGTACAGGGCATAAGGGTGTAAGATTGTAAGGGTTTCACGGTTATCATCACTCATTCCAAAGACGGAAACCAAGCATTCTCAGTTGCGAATCCCTCCGAGACGAGGCTGGTTTGAGGTGCGACTCAGGGTTAAACATTAGCCTTGTAGCGACCAGCCCTCTGTAAACTTCACCTCGGCTCGCAGCAGACAGGAAATGTGCTCTCAAACGATTAGGGCAGCGACTATTAACCACTAGCAGCTAGATCCTGTCCATGTTTTCGCTCACTTCCTTTCTGCAGGGCTTCAAATGAAAGAAGCACTTCTGCAAACACCCTTCACTGTTAAAAGGGACCACAGTCAAAAAGACATGTTTTAATTCCATAATTGATACATTTGGTGATTTTACCGGCGTTCTCTCTCTCTCAACTCTCTCTACCCCCCCCTCCATTAATTAGTTGTTTATATTTTCTTACACTCTCCAGGTCCCCCACGTTTCTTTCCCTCCCCCACCCTATTCCCTTGTGGGCTGTGTCTGTGTCTGTGTGTGTGTGACTGTGTGTGTGTGTGTGTGTCTGTGTGTGTGTGTCCCTCATCTCAGCTGTGGTTGCTGTGCAGATGGCTCTTTGTTGGTGCTTTACAATGGGACTAAGGTCAGTGCGCCTCCAACCATCAGCACACTGCAGGTTCTCCACTCCAGCTGTCCTGCTGCTTGACGTGGACCCCCGGTCCACAACCTCTCCCCTGCTCCGCACCGGGCCCACCACCACCACCACCACCACCACCACCATCTTTGTGCGGAGCAGATGAGGAGAGGGGCTTTAAACACACAGAATAGGCCACGTACTTATATGCACGACGACACGATTGGTCGGACCCGGTTCGCATCTCAGGACGTCGTCTCCGTCTTGTTCTTCAAAGCTTCGGGTGCATTTGTATATATTCATTCGACATATGTCATTGTTCAACACATTTTGGGTGATATCTCTAATCCAAAGCACTAGCCAGAACCTCAGACCAGCTGGGGAAATGCAAATCCACCATCTGCCGTGCGATCTCATATCAACCCTTGTCCATAATTAGTCATAAGAGCTAATGTCATGTTTGCTCCGAACTCATCGGATTATCGGGATACTCTGTAACCAGGAGAGAACACAAATGGTTTATTTAGACTAATTCAGGAGGATCCAAACCACGGCTTAAATTACTAACTATGAGCAGCCACATTGATATGTATGGTATAATAAAGAGTTTCTCAATGCCTTTTGGACTACAACCTTTGGCAGAACGCGATCAACCGCTCTCAACCTAATTAAACATCTTCAAATCAAAGTTCATTGCTGTCATGTCTTGTAAACAAAATGTGTATTCTGAGGGACGAATAAAAGTAATGTGAGGATCAAAACCATGCAACAACAATCCTTTTTTCACAAGGGAAATTGAACTGGACTATGCTTCTTTGTCTTGGTGGAACTTTCAACATGAGTGAGCAGCAGGAAAAGACAGGTAGAGTAAAAGGCGGGAAACATAAGGGGGTGGAGTTCCAGAGTGCCCCACGTATTACTGGAAATTTCCACTTTCTTCTGGCAAGACATTGGTGGAGGTGGAGTTTAGAGGTGAAATAAATAACATGGTGAAGCAAGTCATATTCAAGTTGCATTCCACTGCAACCCTCTTAATTACATCTACAGAGTCAATTAAGTGCAGTACATAACAAGATTATGTTTGACATGTCTATAAACGACATTACTTTTCAAATAACACAAGCTTTAATTTGTGTTTTTCGATAACAAGCAAACTGACATAATGATTAAGTCTGTTTGACTGAATCGATAACATGTTATGCTCACAATACAAACTTCAGATAGATGAAATTCGGATTGTTGGAATTCAGTTCTAAATCACTCAAGGCAGAGATGAACAAAAAGGTTATTCGCAGTGCTTTTGCGTAGTCAGCACTATAATGGTGAAAGTCAGAGAATAAATAAGTTGTGCAAGGAATAATGACTTGAAATGCACTAACTTCAAAATAATGGTGCTGAGACAGCCCATAAAATACATTTTAAATTCAAAAGGCTTTAAGGCTTTCATATCATATAATAATACAAAAATCCTATTTGAATTGCATATGATATCAATAAAAGCAGTGGCTACACCTATAGCGGTATTAAAATATGATTTCACAAGGCTCAAGTAGATAATTCCTTTTATCACAAAGTGTGGTTCAATTAAAGAATTATGAATCACACAGAAGATCTTGATGAATATCTTGCTAATTTTTTCACCAATAGGCATGTCATTTTTTTTCTAAATTCACAGTTTAATTTACTATTATATCCATCATGATAGTAACACAAATAGGGCAAAGGAGGAACACGGACCGGCTGTTATAATTACGGCTAGTTATTTCAGGAATAGCTATCATATCATGCATCGGTCCATTTCACAAAATGCTTTTGCATTATTAATGTCAACATGTAAGCATGTGGGCCCCTCGATGGGAGAAAAGTCAACTTATGTTGGCCCTGTGTCCGTGAACCGCGAGAAAGGCAGACAGAGCATGGAGAACACCGCTGTTCAAAACAAAAGAACTTAGTTGGCCCCCACTGATTTCTCCAATTATGGGGACCCTTCCCCCGGCCTAATCTCAACCTCTTTGCTCTTTGATGGCCTTCCCTGCTCAACTCCCCCGAAGCATTCCGCAAGTAAGGAGCGAGTCCTTTGTCCTGGGAGAATTAACCAGCTCTGTGTACTGCCTTTAGAGTGGTTAGCACAGAGAACCAAACCCTTCCTTCAGCTGTGTCTTCAAGTTTTCTTAAGACTATGGAAATTTGTGGTGAAAATGCTGCCAGTTATTGAACTTTTTTTTAACTTTCAAGCACAAAGAGTTTATGTTCTCTGCCATGTTGGTCTCTGCAGAACCATAACAAAGCTAAAAATAGCTCAATAACTCCCAGAGAGGGTCCGTGTGATGATACAACGCATAAAGAATGAGCAATGGGAAACGTTTTAGCATGACGCCGTATTTATTGGATTCCGTTTTAGTATGTGTTCGATCATTTATTTGCCGTCCGCTTCACAAAACAAAGTTTCTTCTTCTAAAATAGTTTTGAGGCAAATGGAAACATGTTCCGTTTGTAGTCAAACGATGAGGGGAGGGGACAGGAAATGATCTCACGAACACTCCCCCTCTCTGATTGCTCCCATTTTCCAGTTACAGAAAGGCAGTGAGTAATGTTGTCTGCTCTTGACTTTTCCTCCCATGGATTTTGGTTGTGTGCACACTGTGGCCATTACAGTGCAGACGTCTGCCTCTCTCCCGTGCCCACATGGTGTCCATTTCACAAATAAAAGACTGCTGCTCAACGCTCACACAAGACCCAGCAACACAACGCTCATTGGCTTCTTCACATACAGTATATCATCACACATTTACATTCATGAACATGAGTGCAACGGTTCATCACCCGTTTTGGTCTTTGAACATCAAGGCAAGGATCCAAAAATACATTTTAAGATGTGGTGCTGATTACCAGGTCTCACGTTTGAAATAAAAACATATATTACAGGGAAGAATTAGTTGTCCTTCACTAAGGAAACATTGATTCAAAGCCCACACTGGAACACACTCTTATTTTTTAATCTCTGCATGCAATTAAACTCAGCCATTAGAATTTAGCTGAACATGGATGAACAATTGTTGGCCTTCACCCTCCATTGGTTTTCTTGGGTGGCACAGAGAAGATCATTATATAAGCAGTTGGGCTTTTGCGTAAGTGTGGATTGAAGCGTTGAGACATGCTTGCTTTAACTATATGGAATTATACATTATGTGTTGTTACTTCAATGTGCTGCACGCAACAACGCCTGAGCTGTAGATGAAACGGTGTCGGGATGCGAAAACTCAAAGACTCATTGTGTGTTCTCGCATATAGAGAACAATCATTTGTCAAATCATACCCTGAATGTAACATGATGCGTCCCTTCAGGTGAGTCGAGGCTACAGCACCTGAACCATTCCCACAGTTATGTGTGTAGCCACTCCCTTGACGCTTGGATGAGTAAGTAGGTGGTGCAACCTTACTTTATCTCCTATTGTGTAAACCTAACCGACTTTAGTTACGACTTAAGATAACTGTACAGATTCAGCCCTTCTAAATGACCACGGGCAGATGTTTTTGTGGAACACATTCGAATGTACCATTATTGTACAGGATTTATTTAGTATAGAATCCACAGATACATTGCAACATGGAGTTTTAATAGTATGGTTTATTGCAGGAAAGTGGACCATACATGATCAATAGTACATGTCATGGGTGCCTTGCAAAGTAACTGTGGATGTGTGACTGAGAGCATGAATGCTATCCTAGCAGCTCCATAGCACTGGGCCTTTGGTCTGGCCTCCCTGGAGATCTCTAGGCAAGAGGGCTTCCCCCCTGTTAGAAAGAATAAGGTGTCGTGTTTCATAGTTCCTAGCACAAGTATGTAATTCACCTATTGCATGTTTAAGGCCAAAGTGCATGGGCAAGCTATTATTTCTATCTATCTAGTTTATTGTTTGTATAGACTATCATTAGTTGAACCCTTTCTGCAATTAATCTTTAAACAAACAAAAAAATCAGCAGTCTATTGTTCCATAATCATCCAAATGAGTGATAGCTAACACATTCTCAAAATACTAACTTTAATGATCAAAACGACATAGTGCTGACACAGTGCCTGTGCATGTGGATATCTTATGTGTAGGCATACACTTTTAGTGGAGATTATTTCAATATTCCTGTAAAGCAATATGTTAGAGCAATACATTCTCTTGAAAATAAATGAAAGGTTATTATTTTAGGCTCCGTCAACTACATTATAAGCTCGATATTGGGGGTGCTTGTGTTCACTTTGTATGTTTTGCACACACATTGCATTGGTAAATTAACTTTCCCTTTTTGAAAGTGAAAGCTTATTCTTGAATCGATCTTTCAGTTTCAATAGGATTTGCATTCCCCTCGTTTGGAATAGCAACGCTTTATGAAGGTGTGTGAACGTATGAACGTGGTTTCCTATAATCACATCATTCAGCTTTACTTGCAATTTTCTGCATCTCCTAAAAAAAAAAAAAAAGCAGGAGGCTGAAGACAAAGGATGCGTCGCGTGCTCCAACTGCAGACACGAACCTAACGCACGTTACTCATTTAATTGTCAGCACATTTTTAAAACACAAAAGAATCGTAAAGAATCGTAAACGTGTATTACAAATCAAGAACTAACTGTTCGCTCGCAATAAATAAATATATAAATAAACGTTATGGATAGCGGAGAACCGCGAGGACCAATCAAAAAAAACCAGAGCTGGGCGGCGCTTGCGGGGCGGGACGTTTCAAACGGATTGACAACGCGTTCGTCCAATGGCGAGGGCGGATTCGAGGCGCCGTCCAATCGCACTCGTTCGAGGACCTGCGGTATTCCTCCAAGTCGATTTGCAGCGAATTCAACAGAAAAGAAGAGGCTGGTCGTCACCATTTCTCCCTCAGCCTCGTCAGAGAAACTCACACGGGGGTCAAATCGCGCAAATTAATCCCGACTCGAAGAAATAACGTATTCAACGTTCACCTGATTCCTAAATCAAACAATGGCTGATACAGCAGTAGAGACGAAGGCACCGACCACAGAGGTGACTGCGAAGGTAAGGTTGAATATTCTCCATTTAAAGTAGTGGAACTCCAACTCGGGGGTTCGTTTGTTTTGTGGTACGTTGATAACTTAATTGAGAACGGCGGACGCTGGAACGAGGTTATGCCGCGTTCACACGGAAAGTGGTGGTGGTGGTGGTGGGGGCGGCGCGCCTCCATACAAAGTCAACGGATAGACGCGCACCAGGCGGCGAGGAAAGAAGGCGCGTATGGAGGCGCGCCGCCACCGCCGCCGCTTTCGGTGTGAACGCGGCATTACGCGCAACTCCATACAAAGTCAACGGATAGACGCGCTTCCAGGCGGCAAGAAAAGAAGGCGCGTATGGAGGCGCGCCGCTTTCGGTGTGAACGCGGCATAACGCGCTCCTCCATACAAAGTCAACGTCAAGATGCGTTCCAGGCGCTGAGGCGCGCCACTCCGCCGCTTTCGGTGTGAACGCGTCTGTACGTTGACTTTGTATGGAGGCGCGCCGCGCCGCTGCTTTGCGCGTGAGCGCGGCGTCTTGCGTTCAGCGCCGAATCTGGAACGCGTCACTTCACGTTAATAGAAGTACCCCATTTAATGTCGTCTTTTTTTTTTAATCAGTCGTGTTAATAAATCGATATGGTTAATTTAAGAGTTGATTAATTGGATATCTGGAGTGTCGTTGGCTCTAAACGTTGTTTGACGGGAACACAAAGCGACGCCACAGCCGCGGCGGGCGGGAAACAGCCGCACCGCGCGAGCTCCACACGGCCCCGAATGACCGCGTTTCAGATTTTTAAAAGTCGGACAATTTGTGAAGACTTTTATTTAATTTCATTTTTAATTTTTTTTTTTAGGTGATGTGGTTTGATGCTCGGTGAAAATGATGGTCGCAATTAGCGGTGGGGGGAAAATGTGCAAAGTGTTAACGAGTTGTTTTGTTTCCAGGAGCTGAAGGAGAAGAAAGAAGTGGAGGTGGAAGTGAAAGAAGATAAGAAAGAAAAGAGAGAAGAGAACGGCAGCGGGGACGCACCTGCCAATGGCACAGTGAGTGGACGACAGGGTTGCCAGATTTGCAGCCAGGGTTGCCAGATTGGGCGGGGAATTTGGCCCCAATCTGGCAACTCGGGTGGGGGTACAGTGAGTTTGGAGGCCAGGGTTGCCAGATTGGAAATCTGGCAACCCTGGTGGGGGTACAGTGAGTTTAGAGGCACAGGGTTGCCAGATTGGGGCAGGTTT
>OMLJ01089990.1:0-11127 GCA_900302595.1 Gadiculus argenteus
ACACACACACACACACACACACACACACACACACACACACACACACACACACACACACACACACACACACACACACACACACACACACACACACACATCTCACCTCTCACTAGCTACCCGGGCTAGCAACAGGGCTAATGGGCTAGCAGTGGAGCTAAAGGGCTAGCGAGATAACGGGCTAGTGGAGGAGCTAACGGGCTATCTGTGTGTATGGACTGCAGCATGTAGCTAATCACAGCTGACCCCTGTGTCTTTGAGTGACAGGCAGGCAGGCAGGCGGACAGACAGCAATTAGCCAATCACAGCTGACCCACGTGTCTTTGAGTGACAGGCAGGCAGGCAGGCGGGCAGACAGCTAATTCAAGAAATGCCCTGTCATCCGTCATCTGAGACACAGAGCAAGTGACAAGACCCTAAACAAATCCCTATATCTCAAAAAGTAGAGCTCCAATCAGAAATATGTTTTCACTTTGAGCATCAGAAGGCTTGTATGATATGTGTCTTAATTAAGAATTAAGATTCTTAATTAAGATTAAGAATAAAAGAGGTAGAGCAGGTTAGATATCACCTTCATGATCATTTCTGAGGAGGGATTTGAGACGTAATTTAACATGGGAGTCAATGAGAGAGTCAGAGAGCGCTCTCTGCACTCTTGGGCAATTTATTCAAAAACCTGATCTGATCTGTATGAAGTCACATTTGAGGAAAGAGGCCAAAAACACCTACTTTTGGTGTATGAATTGTGCATGTAGAGTAAAAACTGTGGGAGTATGATGATAAAGTGTTGAAGAATTGTGAGGAAAGAAAAGAGTGCTGCTTCTAGAGCGCTGGTGACGTCACCACTCTAGATGTGACGATTCCACGCAATACACACCCATTACAAATCTGAAACTGTCCACAAATGTTAAAAGAAACGTCAATCAAAGCTATCAAAAAGTGTATTTAGGGCAACAGAGATCCAAACCTTGTGACTTGTTTAAACTTTCAACCTCGTGTCTGCGACAAAGTATGACAGAGTGGCGAGGCTCCAAAGAGGGGCTGGTTTTTACGATTTCCCCATTCACATTCACTTCGTGCGCAAACGTTAAGTGCGATTCACAGGACTGGAGTTAAATGCAGGGCGCATATTTTCCTAAATCGCTTTGCAATTGTTCGGGCAACGCTGTGAGAGTAGTGAAGTGCCGAACGTCTCGCAATGCGTTCCGGATGAGCCAAAAAGCCCACGTTTTCACACTTTGTGAGAAAACGTGCTCGCCGATCGCTAATAAAAAACATTCCCATCGATTCCCGATTAGGACGCACGTTTTAACGTTTTTACTTTCCGCGTTTTCTCAAAGCTGCGGGACTAGTGACGCGGCAACATTTTTGGGAAGAACAATGGGATAAGTGGGATAGGCCAGTCAGAACAGGAGTTTTTAATGGAGGTTTTGAAGGTGGGGAGAGACTATAGTACAGATGGATAGTGGGAGAGAGTTCCAGAGGTAGGGGGCAGAGCAGCTGAATGCTCTTAGCCCCATCGTGGACAAGCGGGCAGAGGGAGTGGAGAGCAGGAGGACCGAAGAGTTGCGGAGGGAGTGTAATGGCGCGTTTCCACCGCGGGGTGCGGGTCGGTTCGGTGCGGGTAGGGAGGGAGCGGTATTGCTCAGGTCGGTTACGTGTCGCGTTTCCACCCTTTATGGTGGGCGGGGTTTAAGCCGGACGGCGATAGCCGCGGCAGCTACGTTGCTACGATCTCATAGCAGCCCGACACATAGCCCGCTAATAAATCCAATGAAAAAGAAGAACGCGGACAATAAACAAAGAGCAACAACGTAGGATGTCCAAGAAGGACAGCAAACTTTTGCGCAACATTTTCTTCAATAAACAAAGCTTTCTCCGTTATCCAGAAACCCTGCGGCAACTGTGTGTGTTTGTTATTATCCCCCTGGCGCACGGAAGTGCCGATTCTGTCGACCAATCAACGGAAAGCGTGTGTAGCTCTGGAAATTGCCGGTACCCTTTCAGGGTCTCAGTACCCCAACGGAGGAGTACTGCGAGAGAGTACGGCTCAGTGCGTATCAGTCCGGGTCACGCCCACTTTTTGGCAGTGGAAACGCGACCCGTATCGCACCTTTGCGGACTGAACCGACCCGTACCCTGCGGTGGAAACGCGCCATAAGGCTGGAGGAGCTCAGAGAGGTATGGAGGAGCGAGATTATGGAGGGCCTTGAAACTGAGGAGAAGAATCTTAAAGTGAATGCTGTGTTGGACAGGTAGCCAGTGCAGTTGTTTGAGGATAGGAGTGATGTGTTTGGTGGATGGGGTTCTGGAGATAATACGGGTAGCAGAGTTCTGGACCAGTTGGAGTTTATGGATAGACTTGGGGGGTAGACCAGGGAGGAGGGAGTTGCAATAGTCAATACGGGAAGTGACGAGGGTGTGTATGAGAGTTGCAGTGTTTTTTGTGTTTAGTGTATTTTTTGTGTGGGGCACACACCATTAATCAACATGCCAACCAAATATTTCAATTTCTACACATTTTCACTGTATTACTAATACATATTTTGATAAAAGATGCAGAAATTACAATGTGCTGTTTCGGAGGAACCAGTCAACAGTTTTCTTGCTCATTGTTCCAACGTAGCAGGTTGTGAAACCGTTCTCCTTCTCACAGATGTTTACACGCACTGGATAGGGACCCGCCCCCTCCACACATCAGCCACTCACGGTGGCCGGTCCCTATCTCTCTCACACTCATTGGCCTACTACAGATTCCAGATTCATTGACGCGCCTCTTCCACGTTACTTAAAAAGGACACATTTACTGGTCGCACATGCGCGACCAGATGTAAAATTCAGTCGCACACTCTCACATTTTCGTCGCAAAATGCAACCACTTGGTCGGAGTCTGGAGCCCTGAGTGCGTAGGTGGAAGTATGCGAACCGGGTGATATTATTGATGTGTTTTACTAAAGAAAGTGAGCCATCGAGGATGACACTCAGACTCTTGACCTGAGGGGATGGAGGGACTATGGAGTTGTCGATGGTGAGGGGGACATTTTGATAGGGTGGATTTGGAGCCAACAATGAGAATTTCTGTTTTTTGACTGTTGAGTTTGAGGAAGTTGTGAAAGAAGCAGGTTTTAATTTCATCCAAGCAGTCAGAGAGGGAAGACAGAGGGAGCATGGAGGTGGGTTTGGTGGACAGGTAGAGCCAGGTGTCATCTGCATAGCAGTGAAATTGAATGTTGTGTTTCCTAAAAATAAAGTCATGGGGGAGTAGAGAAATTATAAAATGGAGGAGCCCCAGGACTGAGCCCTGGGGAACACCCCTAGTGACTGGGGAGGGTTGTGATTGGACATTTTTAAGTTGTACAAACTGAGTGCGACCAGAGAAGTAAGATGAAAACCAGGTGAGTGATGTGTTGGTGATACCAATGGAGGCTAGATGGTCAAAGAGGTTGGTGTTGGAGATGGTGTCAAAGGCAGCAGTGAGATCGAGGAGGATGAGTATTGTGCAGAAACCGGAGTCAGCAGCCAATAGAAAGTAGTTGGTGACTTTGACTAGTGCTGTTTCTGTGCTATGGAGAGGGCGGAAACCAGATTGAAACTGTTTGTAGAGTTTATTGTTGTTGAGATGATTGTGAACCTGAGGAGCAACTGTTTTTTCTAAGAATTTTTAAATAAATGGCAGGTTGGAGATCGGTTTGAAATTATTTAGGTCATTGGGATTTGCACCCAATTTCTTAAAGGTCCCATGACATGCCACCAGGTGTGGTGTGATTAGCCGTTACAATCCGTTTTGGAAATCTTCCCCTTATGACATCACAAGTGGGCATGTCCACCTAGATGTGTGCTGGATAGATCAGTCTACCAGCCTACCCAGTGGACTGTAGCAAACATTGCTCATCTATCCGTCACACATCTAGGTGGGAGTGTCCACCTAGATGGGTGACAGATAAATGAGCAATGTTTGCTACAGTGTTCGCGGCACATCTAGGTGGGAGTGTCCACCTTGATGTGCAGCGGTTTTGAGAGAGGAGGGAATATGAGCAGAGATAAGGGAGGAGTGGACGATGTTAGTTATGAAAGAGGAGAGGGATAGTGGACGGGTTTTGACTAAGTGGGTGGGGAGAGGTTCGAGCAGGCAGGTGGATGATTTGAATTTTCAGATGAGTTCAGATATTTCAGTGACAGTTGGGAGTTGGAAACTAGATAACAGAGAAGAGGGGGGCGCAGAAGAAGGGTTAGACATGAAACTATGACACGTTGAATACAGGTGGGTAGGAGGGGTATCCAGTGGTCCAGAGATTTTTTTTTGATTGTGGAGAACAGAGCAAGGGTGTTCCCTTCATCAGATGACACAAGATCACCACCTGCTCTGCCTTAGACATCTTGAGCCAGGTCTCAAACCAACAGTGTTTCAGCATTGTGTGTTGGTGTTGGGGGAGCCCAGCTAAGCCCCCCCATGTGGCGTAGGGGCCTTGTGCCACGGGGGCCTTGTGTCAGGGTCATTTACTACACTGTAGAATTACATGTGATACTTGCATGCAAGATTAAAGGTCAAAACCGGTCTGGGTGATCAAACCATTGTAACTGTGTATCTCCTGGTCTCATTTAAGCATCCGTTACCAATATTATAATTTAAAATAATTTGTTTGCCGTGTTGAGTAATGTTTTGGGTGAAAACACCTGCCAATGGCAATAGAGCTCTTTGGTCTTTACATTTTAGCAAGTGTTTTTGTGGTGATTAAAAAACTATATGGTAATTTAGCTAATAGCTACAGTTCCGCAAAGAGATGTTTTCCTGACGCCAGGAGGGACAACTTTCAATGGTTTGATTACCCAGCCTGGTATCGTTCTTTAAGATAAAAAAAAAGGTACTTCGTTGTGTAGCATCTTATCCTAGCTAGCTTTGTTGTAAACGGGGAATGGGTCAACCTAGTGATTGTAGGTGTTTGGCACTTGATTCTATGAACATCCATATCGACAGCCATATATTGTTTCTCCTTCTGACAAATGTAGTATGCTTTGGATAAAAGCGTCTGCTAAATGCCCTAAATGTAGATGTAAGCTTCTAGCAGGTCTCACCCATGTCATAGCCGGGCCATTAGGGTCCGTCACGGCCTCGTACGCCTCCAGGTCGTTCCTTCTGACCTCAGGGCTCATGGCCAGACCCAGTGGATAGCCCAGCATCACTGCATCAGCCTGCTTTACTGGATCACCTTGGCAGAGGTTGAAAGTGACACACATCACAATACAAGTGCAGACCAGAGATTTGTTTCTGTGTGCGGCATTACGACGAAACAATGAAAATTACCCTTGATGTATCCATCATATTCAGGGTGGTAATTGTCCTTCTGATCGAAGGGTATTTTCATGTGGTCGGCCACTTTCTGCCACTCTTTAGGCGCAGGTTGTTGTAGCAGATTAGCCAACTCTACAGCGAACTGCAGACTGAAGATGAGAAAGATTTCACTATTTTGAATAAATCTATTTTCAGATATTTGTAAGACAGCAATACAAGCCAACGTTGATATCAGCACCTAGATTTTGCCACTGTATTTGTGTACACAGAGTCGTTGATATCGTAGTAATACTCATCAGGTGGCATAACACCTAAAGAAAACAAAAAGAGAAGTTGTTGATGAAAAATAACATTAATAGTATGTACAAACGTAATACACACAACTTGACTCTTTTACCCAAGAGATGGTAGCTCTGGTCCTTTTGATCCCAGGTAACCCTTGAAACCCAGTAATCAGCCACGCCCCAGATCACCTCACTGCCTAGGCCCTTGGTGAACAGAGAAAGGTCCTGGAGCAAAACAACGCCATCAAATGGTGAATATCGTTGTATGCATAACGCCACTGTTTTTCTTTCAATTTATAACATTTATTTTGGAATTGTACATTGTACTCATTGGGACCAACATCCTTTTTAACTCAAAATGTTCCTGTTATCCAAGCTCACTTGGGTTGGCTGTGTTGTTCTCCAACACGGTGGGACAACCAAACAGGCTCAGTTTAAAGTTCAAAGTTCATCAACATAGGTCCTCATCAGTCTGTAAAGCCGGCCACACGCTGGCTGTGCCGCGCAGTTGACGCGCGTCAAACGGCGCCCCCAGCACCAATAGGAAGCGTCACGCAGCAGCGCCGTTGTGTTTATGTTTTTAGAGCAGCAAACATAGCGGTATAGGCGACCATAACGTTATACACATTGTTTTATGACTGCATATATGGCCCTGATGATCCTCTGTGTGTGCTTACAGTGATAGTCACATTAATTCATAGTTACTTTATGTACTGTCGGGCACTTTGTTTACAGTTTAACTCTTTGTTTACAGCCCTCGTGATGTACAAGCTTACCCGTGTGAAGTAGAGATAATGCTGGAAGGCGAGGCTGACATCGCCATTGATGTGGATCTCTTGTTGGCCGTAAATGTCCTCGGGGCACACCTCTCTCCCAGACATGGCGCTCTCCCAGGGGAACTTCAGTCCCTATTCAAAGGACACAGGAAAGAAAAGCTAAATCAGGTCACCCGAAACACAAACAAACAGCGGAGACGGACACAATGCCTGTGGTGATCGCACCTTGTAGCCTTGCTTTTGTGCGTTATCCTTTGCCCCGTCGACAGTCCGCACCCTGTACTCCAGTACTGCCCGGGCCAGCCGGGGATAGAAAAGAGCGATCGCAGGATACATCCAAATGTCCTGGAAAGAGTTGAGGGGATCGACACACACACAAACACACACACACACATTTTAGTGATGATTGATGAGGAATGCAAATCATTGTGAAACCAGACAGCGGGGGGACTTCAGTGCTTTACCTGGTCCCAGAAAACATGACCCCAGTAGTCCTGGCCATCGCCCCCGTTAGAGAGCCCCCCAGGACTGACCCCGCCAAACAGTCCTGAGACGTCATGGAGGGGGGGGAAGGCGCTCAGCAGGTAGAACAGGCAGCCGATCACGGCCTTGCTCATGGTCTCCGAGCCCACCAGCTCCACCGTGCTCTCCAGCCACAGCTCCTTCCAGGCCTCCTGGTGGGAGTCCCGCAGGTCCCCGCTGGCCATGAGACTCAGGCCCTCATCAAAGCTGGCCTCGGCACTCTGGGTGGTGTTGCCCAGCGCCAGCAGGAAGCCCCAGCGAGATTGGCTCTGCTCGGGCTGCAGGATCAGGCTGGACGGCATGACGGTCCAGATGAGGTCCACGGTGGGCCTGGGGCCTCCGGGGACCTCGGCGGCAGTGGTCTGGCCTTGGATATGCCTGAGGGATTAGTGAGTTCAAAGTGTAATTTGGGCTTTTTTGGTGTCACAACCTAAATCACACCACCTAAATTAACCATTGTTTAAAATTGACCCAGTTTGCCTCATTAGTAGGTTCGATTGTACAAATATTTAGTAAGTAATATGTTATCTTGTAAGCAAGCAATAGTTTCAAAATGTTTGATAGCAAATAACCTCTCCTTCCTTTGATCCTACCTATTCTTGACAATGATATAGTGTCACGTTATCACCTCACCTTCCCCCTTTGTAGTCGGCAGCAGACTGGAAATCTATGTCTATGCTCTGCGGTGTGAAAGAAGTGGACAGCTTCACAGTGACGGGCTCCATGGTCACAGCCCGGCGCTCTATGCTGACCTCCATGACCATCAGGTTTGAGAAGTAGCGATGTGCATAGAAGGACTGCGTGGCAGTCGATATAGCCGTGCTAAGGGTGTGGGTGAACACACCTGGAGAAGGAAAGGGAGTCAAATATAAATAAATAAATCATATAACCTAGCAATAGGTATCCAAATAAGAATCACAATGATGTTAGGGGATTGTTTATATTAATTATTCCTTAAATATTATTATAGTTAGATGGAATGAGCAGATAAGTTCAAACATGGCAGGGTCATACAGATAAGGTTTAGATGTGACTGCTGTGTGAGGTTCACCCGTGTGTGTGTTCAGGCTGTAGCTTTGCTGCACGGGCTCTTCCATCTCCATGGTGACAGAGAGGGGACACGGGATGTCCGCCCGGTGGCAGTCTCCCCCCTCCCCGTTATAGACACTGCCCATGTGCATGATGTTATGGTAAACCCTCCAGCCCAGAAGGCCGTTGGCCAGGGGAGGGAGGAAGCGAGGGTCGCGGGGCAGTGTGTCGGTGGTGAAGATGTAGGGGTCAGATTCACTGGCCATGGTGAAGTTATATAGACTTAGAAAGATGAGAGATGATGGAATAGTGAATCGGGTCGACGAGCGGTCCAGAGGTCGTCCAGGAAGGGTTCATACAGGCTGGAATGACCTGACTCCCTCCCCCTCAATAGGGATGGATCTACAAAGGGACATTTAAATCCTATGCAGGCGGTATAAACGTAACGTACACTTATGGTGCGTTTTATTTACCTCGGATCTCGGACGTCCGAGGAAATTGCCTAGCAACACGCTGGAACACGCTCCTTTTCCTCGGATCTCGGAACCCTTTCTCGGTTGAACTCACAGGAGACCGAGCAAAAGTGACGTCACAGCCGAGATCCGAGTTCTAATAAAACGCACCATTACTTTTATACGTAACGTATAAAAGTAAGTGTGTACTTCCTTACTGAATATTATCCAAAACAAGAAACTTTATCTAGGCCTATATAGAAATGTATCGAATGTATTAGAAGTTTGCAAGTAAATATGCTCTTGATTCAACGACAAAACTCCTGTTTACACGTAGGCTACTTTCTTTTTTTAAGTTAACTAAAGTTAGGCCTACATTTCAGGACTTCGTGTAGGCAAATATAAATTGTGATAAATTGATATGCATAATTTGGAAAACGTATCCGCTCACCACAACGCTGAAAGTTGAAAAACGCAACGTTCAAGAAAATTCATTTTGAAATAATAATAATAATAATACTATGAAAAAGGCTTTGTTCAGTTGTTCGAGTTACATTTGAAAACTCTAGGGAAATAAGATGTCTCCGAAAATAAGCTGATGTTCTGATGTTCGGTCTATGATCTGTCCTTAAAAAAGGGTTTCTGTTGCAGGACAGAATGTTTCGATTCCCTGCGAGGTCGGTCTGCAGTAAACCTCTGACGGTAACCTCGATAGGAAAACACAAATATACTCTTACTAAGTCTGCAAAGCCATTTATTTGTACCCTTTAACTCCAAATCTACGTTCTAACTAACAATAAAGTAAATCGGCTCATTTTCTAATGAAATCAACATAGTGGACTTACGTGGTTTATGAGTGGGAGGCGGGGCCAGAGTCAAGAGCAACTGGACTCTGGAGCTCTGGGAAAATATGACTTGAATTGAATGCATTTTCTTTATTTTGTATTTTTTGTTAATCCGTTTCATCCATGCAGAAGTCGATAGATGTAGACACATACATCAGGGGAGACTGGATAGACTGAACCTTGAAGACATAGGCCAGTCTTTCATCAGTGTAAATGAAATGCGAAAAAAGATCTTTGGAACCTTTGTTTAAACTTACAACAAAATAAATAAAGAGTAGGCCTACATAAATAAAACTAGATTTACATCTGAACAAGATGTGTAGCTGTGTAGATCTGAACAAGATGTGTACTTTACTTTAGATGTGTGAATTACATTTGTTATTAAAAAAAACGAAAGATCATCCGATGTGTTTGTGATATTTTAAAATACAAGATTTTTTCTATTATATTAAAATTTGCATGGGGGGAAATGTGTCGAAATTTTGTCTGGGGTCCCCCCCCAATGTTGACATCATGGCTACGGCCTTGGTATGGATACATACATTGTATCACTGCAAAGTAGTCCATGATGGTGTAATAAGTAGGCCGACTCTCAAAACGTTACAACTCAACATACATGTGTGTGCTCCTTTCAAACACTACTCCTTTATATACGTTTTTTCGGATGAAAATAAACAACGATTTTATTTCCAGAATGATGTGGCCTGCAACCCGCGATCCGACCCCGGATAAGCGGATGAAGATGAGGATGATGAGGGATGTGGCCTGCAATACTGGCAATTTCCTTCAGGTGGCGCCGCGGATTCATGCAAGGCCTTTTTGGCCCCATGCCGGCGGTAAGAACCACAAACCCTGGGAAAAGCAAGGCATTGCCCATATAAGGCTGCAATCCATCCGCTCCCCTCTTCCTCCCCAGCTCTCTTCCTCTGTCTTTCTCAGACCTAAGGGGTATTTACAGAGAAAGAGAGAGCGAGCCCTGGCCAACTTGGCCTACCTTATTAGGAGTTGAGCTTGATGTCAGCTGTTCTATCCTTACGGGACAGTGGTGTCTATCTGTGTCCATCCAGAGGAGACAAAGACAGAGAGATGGGCTAGAGCTGGGGTTTGGATCCGTTATGGCTGGGAACTCCAAAAGACAACACACTTCTGACGTTGTTTCCCAGCAGGGGGGCCTCCCCAGAAGACGGCTAATCGCTAAATACACTCATTGTTATTTGCAACTTGTAGACGCAAATCCCAGCCCAGTCATCCCAGTATATTCAAAATAACTTTTATTTGCCTCCTTGTTTAGCCCATTCTGTACTGGGATGACGCATATGGTGGCTACAGCTGCTCCCCCCTCCAGTTACACAAGACATCTGGCTACCCTAACATGCTGGAGAAAACACACCCCACCCCAACCCCCTCAGAGGACACAGGTAGTGGCCCAGGTGGCCCCTGCCAGGACTGGGACCAGTTATAGGGCCATGCTTTGCATGATAAATAGGAGTTTTGAACACCCCTGTCAGCAAAGTTTCCTTCTATAACCACAACGACCAGGACATCTCTACAAACACTTTTTTTTCTTTATTAGGGTGCGGACATTCACAACATATTAGAAAAATAACACGTGAAGAAAATAGGGGAGTCTGACTGAAACTTCATTTCAAAAGGGCATCGGTCAAGATGGCTGACACTGTAGACATGCTTCTTAACATATCCCTCTGGAAAGGAGAGCAAATGACATGATATATATATATAATTTAAATCAACTGGAATTAAAACAATGCACAGCATACAGGCTTTTTTGAAGAACAGCAACTTCAGCTTTGTGCAAAGCACTCGGAGCCGTCGACTGAGGTCGGCATGAAACGTCTGCTTCACCCCCCCACCCAGAGACGGGCTGAGCGAAGGTGCTGCACTCATCAGGACCGGGGGTCGGGAGGGGCTGGT
>OMLJ01089995.1:0-11536 GCA_900302595.1 Gadiculus argenteus
GCATTAGGCTTGGGCGGTATGACGGTATTACGGTATACCAGGGTATTTAGAAATACAGACGGTATGATTTTCAATACCGCAAAGAATACAGATGCATTTCTTTCTATCAGTGTTGCGCCACACAATAAAACCGAGCGGCGCAAATTGATTGATTGATAGGAATGCGGGTCGCGTGAACTGAAAGTGACCGAAACCGAAACCCAAGTGACGGCTCTCGCTAGCTCTCGCGGGCCCTATTTCCCGCCCACTCTGGCAACCCTAGCGGCAGCGTGCTACAGATGCGGTTGCCAGATTGGGCGGGAAATCTGGCAACCCTGGCGGTGAATTGCGTCACGTCTCCGACATCCCGACGCAGAAGTATGAGAAGAAGAATAAACTACGCTTCGGAGAAGTATAAACTACGCTTTAGTGACGGCTCTCGCTAGCACTGAGTCATACCGTCATATACCGTATACCGAGGTGTGATGTCAGAATCAGAATCAGAATCAGAATCAGAATCACCTTTATTGTCATTGCACAGTGTACAACGAAATTGTTCGGTCTCCGTGCATAATGAAAGGTATGACGGTATGAAAAAAATGATACCGCCCAAGCCTACCGAGCATATGGTGCTGACGTTGAAAACAGCGTGCATACACGCTAATAACGAAACATGCAAATAGAACCCGACGATTCAGTTCGCCGCTATCCAATAGCGTTCGAACGGGATCCCCACCGACACCATATACGGGTGCCTCTGCGGTGATGTCATGGATGATGTCTCCTGCCGTTACCGTTGACATGCCGGGTGCCCTTTCCCCCAGTGCCCCTGAGCGCCGTGACGCGGATGAACATCTTCGACGAGCAGGTGACCACCATGCGGGTGAGATGGGAGAAGGCGTTGGGGGCCACAGGATACATGCTGCTCTACAGCACCGTCAATGCCACCCAGCCGGCCAAGGAGCTGGAGGTGAGGCCGGCCGCTGGCTTACACACACATCAACAGGCGCACATGCATGCACACATACGCACAAAATGAGGTGTGTGTGTGTGTGTGCACGCAGACACACTACACACACACACGCGCACCCACAAGCATGCACACTTGCAAACACGCACGCACACACACACACACACACACCTCCAAGATAGATATGCACACGTATATACGTAGACACACACACTAGCTTCCCGCGTCAAATAAAAATACACTTCCTATGTGACAGACCGTCTAACCCTAACCCTCTAATCCAACCGTGCCATCGCGTAGTACTGACACATACACAAACACACAGCCAGCCCCTCACTCACGCTATCTCTTTCTAACACTTTCTCTTCTCTTTTACACATACTCACACACACATTTATTCACATCCTGCCCGGTGACCAACACACTCCAAAAGCCTGTCAGCAAGATCCTGACAGATTACAGATGTCATCCACTTTAACAACATTGTACAAAGCCGCCAGTGTTCCCCATAGGAAGGAATGGGCTGAAACAGAGGGAAAAAACAGAAACACAAACAGAGAAAAAAAAAAAAAAGAACGAAAACCTGCCACAATACACAAAGGGCTGGGCAGAGCCGTGAGCGCAGGCTGCCAGACAAGCATCATGGTTCTGCTCATGAAGTGTTAAAACCCAGCGGGTCTTAATTGGAGCCGACTCATCATCCACTGCCCACTCGGGAAAACGCTCTCTGAGCCGGGGAAGGAAGAGAGAGAAAAAAAAAGATTTCCCCCCTCCCTCCTTCCCTCCCCTCCCTCCCTCTCTTCCCAGCCATGTGTTTAACCATGACCTGGTCCTCCCTTGCAGATGCGAGTGGGAGGGGAGACGACGGAGGTCCAGCTGGAGAACTTGTATCCCAACACTGCCTACACGCTGTCCCTCTTCGCCCTGCACGGGGAGCTGGCCAGCGAGCCCCTCACCGACCAGGGAGTCACCAGTACGTACGGCCAGGCCCTCGCCGAGCGTTGACTCGGAGGATCGCGTCACCGAGTGACGTGATCCTCCGAGTCAACCGGTGACGTGTTCCTCAGTCAGCACCTGGGTGCTCTGCTTGCTGTAACAGTAACAGTTAGATTGTTGGTTTTAGGATGACTGTTTATTTTAAGGCTCCCCTGCCAGTTTAAAGTAGCTTCTTTAATACTTGATCAAAGAGACATTTTGACAGTGATAGCCTAGAAGCTTCTTTGTCATATAAGTGTGTCAACCAAATGGTTCGATTGAATTAATCACTTAGTCACTCTGTAGAACGATGAAAGACAATAAACTAACACAATCATTACTTATTGTGTACTGGTAACAAAAAAAGATCTGTTAAAGTATAACCATTGCCTGTGAGTAAAGCAGTTATATAATTATATTTAGCTAGACACAGATTCATTGATTGCACTGAATGTCACTGAATGTCAAACGACACTTTCTGGTCTCTTCCCAGAACCCCGGCCACCCTCTGGGAAGCTGAGGGTGCGAGATGTGACCCACAGCACCCTGTGGCTCGACTGGGACGCCGCGCCCGGCCCTGTTAGCAAGTACCTCGTGACCTACCAGCCAGAGGAAGGAGAGGCCAAAGAGGTGAGCTTCGGATCCCACGCCCATAAACGTTGTAATCGGCTCTTTCCGGCCCACTTGTTAAAACTTCACACATCCACATCAAACCTATCAGGGGAGCTCTGAAGAATTTCCCATTTTCCCAGAAATAATACCACACCTCATAGACAGCGCTGTAAACATCTAAACGATGAGGAAAGGGACCTCCGAAGAATTTCCTGTAATCGCAAAAGAACGCCTCACCGCTCTGAACATCTCAAAGATGTGGAAAATTCACGTAAACATCGTCTCAAGGACATCCTTGCCCGCCGTATTCCTGCAAGTTCTGTCCGTGTGCCGAGCCTTGTTGTCTGCTGGAGACATTATGTTTGAAAGGGATGAGAGAGACGAGAGTTTCGGTTGACCTATAGATCACTGGACCCACCAAGGGCGCCCCCCCCTCTGATTGAAGAAGCAGCCGGCGAACCAAGCCCAGGCATTGCTGGATAGATCCTCAAACGAGATAAACGTTTATTCCACATAGCAGTGGCGGATTACTTTAGAAGGCTCCTACTGCTGTGGTCTGCGGTTGGACTCTGGTGATTAGTGACTACATTCGGTTGTCTCTGACTTCACTTCCTGAACTTAGAAGTCACTCCGTCGAAAACAGAGATATAAAACTCCTGATGACACTTAATGACACTTAATGATGATATGATGTTCAACAGTTGCAAAGTACGCGGTTGCTTGTTAGAGGTTCCCTGCAGAGGTAAAAGAGTACTATGATTACCCCTGGGATTTGCATCCGACCTGATGGATCCTTGGAGACAGCATGGCGCTCACACTGTCCAAATATAGTAAACAGTTGTCATGACTAGGGGAAAGGCCAATGCATCATTGCAGTTAACAAATCAAGCAGAGCGCCATCTCTGATTTACAACACAAATGAGAAAACAAAAGTCTGGATATAGCAGAGACTATAAGCCCACAGGTACTCAAAATGAATGATTGCTTGATCTTCTTGATAGTTCCATAACTCAAAGGGAAGGGGAAAGCGCAGCAGTAAAAAGGATTATTGTGTTTCCAGATATTTAAGGGAAAAACATTCAGGAGATTGTTTTGTTATGCTTCGGCTTCGGGAACACGAGCAGAAATGTGAGGCCGACATACTGGACACACACTGACCCGTTATATACTGAGAATCAAGGCTTTTCTCAAGGCCTGGGGAAACATTTGGCTACGTGTCTTGGAAACGATATCCTCCTCGCTTGATTAATTCATTAGATGATTTATACGTCCTCATAAACCATGTTTACACTTAATACAGTCCTGTCATGCTAATGCGCCGGTGTTTGACTCTCCCCCAGCTGGAAGTGGACGGAAGTGTTACCACCAGGCAGCTGGACAACCTGATCTCCCAGACGGAGTATGCACTGGCGGTCACTCCCGTGTATGACGAGGGACCTGCCGAGCCCATGCTGGGAGAAGCCGTCACCGGTAGGAGACGCAGCAGTTAGCATCCCATCCCTTAGATGGAAATGCATGTCTCTGTCTCTCTCCCACCCCTCTCCCTCAGCCTCTCCACACTCTGGAAAGATGGGAACTTAAAGCATAGGGGATTAGGGGGTTGAGGACAGACTTTGATTGCGTGGTAAACAAACTAGTTTCCAAACCCTGTATTTGGACATATTGTTTCTATAGATTTGTTTGGAATGTAAAAGGAAAAGAAATGTGATTGACAACAGTGATATTGTGTAACATTCCATTGCCACAGACAACTCAAAACCATGGAAAGAAGTTGATTGCCGCCTCCTTTGAATGTACTGCTCCAATAATGTGTACGTGTTCGTGTTCGCTCCATAGATGTGGTTCCTGCCCCTAAGAACCTGTGGTTCTCTGAGGTTACTCAGACAAGCTTCAAGGCCCACTGGGACCACGGAGCCCCTGATGTGGCCCTGTACCGCATCGGCTGGGCCAAGAAAGGAGACACCGAGCCCAAATATGTAAGAGACCACCATGCCGTCCACACGTTCATTCATACACGCTCCTTTGTAATGAGTACCGCAGAAAGGCTCCATGGCTAGGGATGGATAAAGATTGTTTTTCATTTGGGAACATCTGCAAAAACTGACAGGAACCCTTGCAACCCGCACTGACCTACACACACACACACACGACACACACACACACACATTGGGTTCCCACACAAAGACCATAAAAAAGTCAGTTTAGGGGTTCTTTTCCATTAAAAAAGTCAGTGGAATCCTTGTCCATCTGCTTCCTGTACATGATGTTTGCAGTGGTTCCTCCAGGTGATAGTGGTAGGAAACTGTGACGGTGGTGTTGGGGGAGCTCCACAAATGCCCGCTGGCTTAAAACCATGGGTGGGTTACTGGCCGGCTACTCGTGTGAAACCCTGGATCTTGTGGTGTTTCCCCCTCTTCCTCAGGCCATCTTGAACAACGATGACACCACCCACCTGCTGGAGAACCTGGAGCCAGACACTCCCTACGACGTGTCTGTTACCGCCATCTACCCCGATGAATCTGAGAGCGAGGACCTCCTGGGAACAGAGCGCACATGTAAGACCCGCTCCCTGCCGTTCGCTTCGGCGGTTCGGGAAATTCTATATTTTCATCAATATTTTATTGAAAAAGAGAAAATAAATCGATTTTTGTAGTGAAGCTTTATGAATGGACTTCCATGTGATTTTTGTTTGATTTAATTACAGTTTCTGCTGAAATAATGTTTCATTATTTTCTGATTCGATGCTGAATAGCAGTTAGGAGATACTAGACTACACGTTAACTACACCATATTTCAAATGTGGGGTAAAGAATCGATCCATTACACTCTCTATTTCTGCCTCTGTAGTGCCCAAGAAAATTGTTGGATGTAAGTATGAGGCGGTAGAACAAAAGGGGTTCTCTCCCATCCCCTGACGTGATGAAAGCATGTTTATTAATTTGTTCATCAATCCATCATCACTAGTCCATCGACCAACCATCATTGTGCCATTGAGCAAGGCATCTAACCCATCCATTGGTCCGATGGTGTGGCTCTGTTGCTGAGCGGAGACTTTCATGATCATGTGTATGTCCGTCTTACGTCCCATCATCCATGTCGTCATCAGGTTGTGAATGCCGACTACAGAACACTATGTTCTTGCTCAGAAAAACGTAAGGAGTGGTTCAGGGTTGTTGCTATGCTTGCCTGGCAAGATAGCAGTTTCCTCCCCCTTACGTTGTTTCGGATCATAGAAATCATCATCATGTTCATCATTGCTTGGAAACTGTTCCTTAACCATTAATGCAGCCATCAATCCATGCATCCTGTCATCCAACCATTCATTTTACCATCCATCCATCCCTCCATCAATCCATCCCTCCATCAATCCATCCCTCCATCAATCCATCCCTCCATCCAAATGTCCATCTTTCCATCCATCCATCATTTATCTATACTACCATCCTTGCAGCCATCCTTGCATAAGAAAAGTGCAGTCTTTTCTTCTTTGAAGCCACAATCCTTGAATTCTACTGCATTGTCACGCATTGTATGTTCACATCGGTATTTAACGATGTGAACGTACAATGGGTGATTTATTCACATTTAACATTTAATCCAAGTGTAAATCAATCCATAAAGGATTGGAGGCTCCTTGTAAAAGAGTAAATACGTCTCTATAGTAACGTATGAAAATATCAGGATTGTGTCTTTAAAGGGATGTTTTCAATAACGTTCAAAGTCAACAACAGGCACATCAGCCAAGACCTAACTTTGTGTGTGTGCCTCCTACTTGTGTCGGCAGTAACCCCCGACCCTCCCACCAATCTGGTTGTGTTCGATGAGACCACCACCACCCTGAATACCAGGTGGAACCCCGCGGGGGGCCGTGTCCAGAACTACAAGATCACCTACGTCCCCACTGCTGGTGGCAAGAGCCAGACGGTAGGGCCTGCAGACACCAGACACCTACTGTTTTACATCTGAAAAAAACATTGGGCGGTATAATTGTCGGATAGTATGTACATGCTGTTCCACAAACAACAGATAGTGGGATATTATGAGACTTGGGGGGGCTGATATTCATGTTACAAATTAAATGCTACAATTTATTGTGAAATCGGACACAAGTTCATAATTGGTGTCGGAAGGTTCGGAACTACAGACCTCCCATGATACGGATGTAGAGCCAAAGATTTAGCTCCTTTTTTGTAGTACACTTCTTGATTTAGTAGGACAACGCATTGACCCTTTACTTGAAACAGATGGTTACGCTTGGGAATTAGGAGATCTACGACCCTCTCTGCATCTGGATTGACGTGTTCATAGTTTATATGTGTGTGGAGCAGATTTAAACTGAGTCTAACTGCCACCACTTGGTAGGCTTGTGCTGTGTGTAGATCACAACACGTGCACTAAGGGGGTCTACGACTGGTACGGTTTTAAATGTTGTCTGAAGCGCTCGTCTAACCTCACTTCTTTACTCCCTGGATCGAACATTGTTTTCTCTTCATTATTTCTCCCAGATGTTTGCGCTGTTAGGGTGAATTCAGGGTTTCTGCACGTAAACGGCAGCAGTCACAATAAATGTTATCCTTGGGTGGATTTCTCTGGTGATTGTTCGTCCCTTCAAAGGCTGCATGAAGCCGATGCGCCGCAGGAGGGGTGTCAGAGGCCTGGGTTGGTGACTTGTTTTCCATTCAGAAAGAATGGAATGTTTTCCCTCCTGCTCATTGGACTCCCTGCGTGAGATCACAACAAATAAAGGTTGAGGCACTAAAAGCAAACTGGAAAGCTCTGAAACCTGGAGCCAAGTCCCTTAGGTGACCCAGCTGGGTTTCCACACGCACGGCGAGGCCAAAGGGCCTTTCATATGACCTGTGGGGAGACACGTAGTCTTTGAAATGACTGGCTGATTCAAGGGATTTTTATGCCGTTGCTTAGATGCAATACAGATTTTTTTCTTAACCCAAAGTCTCCTCCAGTCGTGATTGCAGAGATCAGTGAGATGGCGAAGAAAAATGATTGTCTCAAAATTGGATAGGCAAACAGATATACATGCTGACCCATAAATACACTACCACAAGTATAGGCCAAGAAGAAATATTTGGACGGTTACAGAAATCTTGGTTTTTCCTTACTCTATACTTGGCCCCGGCATAGTATACTATCGATTTACAAAAGTCTAGCAATTTACAGCCAACATTTTTTGGCATTGTAGTTGTTTTCAGATCCGTTTTTTTCCATCAGTTTATTGACATAAATTTCAGGAAAGCCCTGGGAAAGTTTTTAAGCGCTGTATCTCAGCCATAAAACCAAACTGTTAATCTATTGACTTGTTTGTGTTAATGGGGTTATTATTGTCTTTTTATTGCTAATAACTAGCCTTCATTTATTTGACTGTTTTTTTTTCAAATTCCATCAATGTTTCTTATTCCCCTTAGAAAAGCCTTATAAACAACATCACGAACCCAGGCAAACAGGCAGTTCCAGAAACCAAACTCGTGATTTACATGTTAAACGTATTGAGTTTATAACTTGGAACGGTCGATATTGAACAGTTTCCATCGTAAAAAAAAAGGGGGAACAAAAAAATGTGGTAACGGCGTGCAGCGGACCAAACAGGCTACCATTATTTCTTCTCTCCCCCTAAACAGACCCAGGTTGGAGGGAAGAAGACCACAGTCCTGCTGCCCAAGCTCACCCCCAACACAGAGTATTCCATCACCGTGGCCGCCGTGTACGCCCGCGGGGCCGGCGGCGAACTCGTCGGCCTCGGCACCACCAGTAAGTCATCCCAAACGGGCTTATTATTTATTTCCCGGCAGTCAAAAAGCCAGTCATGCACATTTCCTTCCTTCCTTCCTTTCTGAAACACGATAAGCTGACCCCTGACCCCTACGCCCTCAAACGGGCCACAGGGAAAATCCCCCAAATCCCATCGGCAAAACAAAAGCAACCTTGACAAAAGGGGGTTCTTTCAAGAGGTATCTTGATGGCCTCAAGATACGAATATAAAGCCCCCTCCATCGTCCCGACACAATCCGCCTCATTGTGCCACCTTCTCCAGAGCCTCTGGGTGGCGTGAGGAACCTGCGTGTGACTGACCCCACCACCAGCACCCTGAACGTCAACTGGGAGGCCGCCGAGGGCAACGTGCGCCAGTACAAGATCCACTACGTGCCCGCCGCCGGAGGCGTGGAGGAGACGGTAGGTCTGCTGGAGGAGAACAGGATGCACACGTACACGACAGAAAAGGTACCGGCTAGGGTCTGTTGACTGCATACGTGAGGAGCCACTTAAAGAAACTCAGAAGGTTTCACTAGTTAGTGATGTGATAGGAAGCACACTAGCAAGAAAGACACAGCTGAGGGAAAAGGTTCATTTCCCCAATTGGGTAAAACCCTACTTTTTACTACTTCATTGATAAATATGTGGCATTTATATTGTTTATATCTTTGCTTGTATGTGCATGGAGACATAGCTCCATTGGGAAAAATGTGACCTGTGTGTGTGTGTGTGTGTGTGTGTGTGTGTGTGTCTGTGTCTGTGTCTGTGTCTGTGTCTGTGTCTGTGTCTGTGTCTGTGTCTGTGTCTGTGTCTGTGTCTGTGTCTGTGTCTGTGCATGTGCACGTGTCTGTATATGTGTGGTTCCTCAACACAGGCCCAGGTGTCTGGAAGCACCTACAACACCGTCCTGAGGAACCTGGATTCGGGTACTCTCTACACCGTGACCCTGGTGCCCATCTTCTCCAACGGAGAAGGACAGCGCATGTCGGAGGATGGGAAGACATGTAAGTGTTTGCCTTTGCCTGATCGACAAAGACGCCATTTTGTAACAAAGCGCTGTGAACGTAGAACGAGTGCTAACGGAGAATGTCAATGCAAACAAGATGGTGCAGCATTAAGGACACAACTGGGAATTATTATTCGTTCTAATGGATGTTTTTTTCCGTAGCCAAGATTATTATAAGATAATTCCCTTTATGCACTCCTTGAATAAACCTTTTGTTTTTAGTTGTTGGCTAACTAAAGTTCCAATAAAGCCGCCGGTTAAGGAAGTTGACTTTCTTTGTCTAATGCCAACTCAATAAGTGTGTGTGCCAAGCCAAGTCGATTAGAGGGCAAGGCTTTCTTTTGGAGCTCATTAATGAACGGCCGATTACCGCCGTCTAAAATGACACACAGCTCACAAACAAACGCAAATGTAACATGACGTGCTGTGTTCTTCTGCGATCTCTGCCATAACCACGTTTATTTATTTTTTTACGTTTTAAGTAAAGGCCACTCTTTTCCAGCTCGCTCTCCCACAATTACAATTTAAAACCCACCAACCTCAGCGCTGCGAGTGAGTAAGCAGTTTGAAGGGTGATTGCGTAGGAAGGAATTCCTCCAGGGTTGGCAGCCTTACTATGCTGTCTCCTGTTTAACTGAAATGCAGTGCGTTTTGAGGGCCGAGTGAGGAGCGCTGGAGAGGATGATGGTCGCATTACGGATGGGGATGGGAGGGAAGGGGGTGGAGCGAGGGGGGTTGCTGAAGCTGGAGATGGGGTTCAAGAAGGGAAAGGACTGAATGGACAACATTCAGGCTCTCTGCAGACTCAGACAGTGTTCCAGCCTTGTCGATCATTAGAGTCTTGTCTGATCCGCCCCTGGGTGTGTGTTGGCGTCCAAAGGCTGTCAAGTAGAAAGCTGTAAATGTTTATTTAAGACCTGGCTGTGCCAGGAACCAGTGGTTTCCATGGCAACATATTACAAAGACACACAGCGTATTACAAAGACTCACAAAGAATGTCGAACATGGTTGAAACTGTTTACATGACACTATATTTATCCCTGAGTCACCGTACTCAGGGATAAATACATACATGCCATTGTCCCAAGGAAGCTAGCTTGAATTCAACGTTCCAGTTGAAGCAGTCAGTGACGCAGGCTATATTCAGCAGAAACAGAAACATTTGGTGACGGCATGTATTTTGTCTCAAAAGCTTCAATTCAAACCAGAGTAGTCTCTGATCTTGAAAACTTCAAAATAAGGAGGCGCACAGGGTCTCCTTGTTATGGTGTTTATGAGGCCACAACTCAGAGTGCCACAACAGCAGTATATTAATTTACCTAGGATAGATAATCAATCCGTTAAACAACAAAGTGTCCTGTTGATTGGGATATTTCGAGGCAACGTCTTTATACCGGTCTCTGTAGGTGGTCGGCAAGCACTGTTCTCCATCACTATATGGATACTTTATCATGTGTTCAGTTTGGTACTGTCTCAATTTTACATGTATCTAGACCACAAACTGTGGAGGAATACAAAAGAACGACACAAATAAGCGCTGTGTGTTTTACATCTGAGAAAGATAATTCAGAACATTTAGACATGTGTGGATACAAAGTCCTTCGTGTACTAGAAAACAAGTGAATACAGGTGTTGGTGGTTTCAAGCTTGTACATGTAAAAGACACAGTGAACTGGTCCTCACCGCCTGTTCTCTCTCTTCATCATTACCATTTCAATCCTTCTTTCACTTTTCATACTCCCACAAACTCAAACCCTTCAACATTCAATCATATCTCGTCCTCCTCTGTCCATCTACTCTGTCATCGTCATCTCCCTCCCCCCAGTAGTGGACACTGTCAGGCCTGATGGTGAGCTGTCCGCTTCTGAAACCTTTCACTTCATCATCTCTGCCTCTCGCCACTTCCTCATCCAACCACCTCATACCGTCCCACCTCTTTTCCCCATGTATCTATCCAATCATCCATGAATCTCTCGCTCCATTCATCCACTCATCCATTTATATCCCTCACCCTCCCTCCTCTCACTCCCTTCAACCATGCATTCATCTCTCTCTCTCTCTCCAACTATCCATTCATCATCCATTCGTCTCTCTCTCTCTCTCTCTCTCTCTCTCTCTCTCTCTCTCTCTCTCTCTATCCCGCTCTCTCTCTCTCTCTCTATCTCCCTCTCTCTCTCTCTCTCGTTCTCTATCTCTCTCGTTCTCTCTCTCTCTCGTTCTCTCTC
>OMLJ01090000.1:0-10241 GCA_900302595.1 Gadiculus argenteus
CTTTAAGACACCTCGCTGCCAAACACCTCCAGCACCAGGGGGGTGAGCTGCATGCTGTGCTCGGGCTGGAAGGACAGGGAGCGGTACTGCTTGGAGTGCTCCTCGTTCAGGCTGCGCAGGTCCGCCAGCTTCTGGATCATCTTGGCGTACAGCAGCCGCCCGCCCGGGTGGTTGATGCGGATGTAGGCCTGCAGCACCTCCGACAGCCGGTCCTGCAGGTGCTCGATGCGCGTGTGGTCCTGGACGCCTGGCCGGTCTGCCGTTGCCATGGGGACGAGTGGGTAGGAGGAGAAGGACACGAGGAATGAGGAACGGTCAGAAAGTGATGGGAGAGGAAGAAGACGTTTTTAATGACTTATAATGTACTCATTATAATATCAACAGGACGTGTGTGTGTGTGTGTGTGTGTGTGTGTGTGTGTGTGTGTGTGTGTGTGTGTGTGTGTGTGTGCACGCTCTCACCAGGGGAGAGCAGGCAGATGGCCATCAGCATGACGTGCTCCTCCTCGTGCAGGTTCAGCTTCTTCAGTCCCACCTGGAACTTCACCAGCGGCTCCAGCAGGTCCAGAGTGTGGCCCGCTGCGGAGGAACCAACACACACCGAGTGTTACACACTTTACCAGGACTGTTGTTATCGGGACCGTCTTCTGCTTTACACACTTTAACTCATAATGTCTTTATATAGACTATCTCTATTTGTACACACCTTACCAGGAATTTCTTTATAGGGACTGTCGGGTGCTTTACACCCTTTAACTCATTTAACTATCTTGCACCCAGCGCAAATGACTTTCTACACCGACAGATGTATCGTTGCTTTGCACCTGGCGAAAAGCTAATTCTCCCCCGCAGAAAACAGGCACCGCTACACTTGCGCCTGGAGAGTGTCGGCGAAAGCAGAGACGTGTTTCGGCGCAAATGATACTTGGTGCTATTTTATTGATCCAAAAAGCAATTGCACCACTGACCGGCAAATACCTGGTCTAAATGCACTAGTGGATAGCACAGTTGGTGTTGCTATTTTGACGTGCCATGGCAGGTTGGAACTGCAACATAAGCTTACACACATGTTTACGCACATCTATACACAGCACAAACATGCAAACGATTAGCCTCATTGAAATATTATGATGTCAAAGATTGTTTGACATCATCTTGGTCACGTGGTCACGTGATGGTAATGGAGGCGCGCACGAGCGCACCGGCTTATGGCTCTCTAGTATGGTGCTCAGTAGTAGTATGGAGTTTTTTTTTTTATTAGTGAATGTTTTGGTGCAGGCAGCAGGATCACACACAGCCATTGCTCCCCGGACATAGAGGTACTTTCAGTCATGTGTAGACCGTTTTACCTACCTAGAGAGCTGACGGTAGTGATTTTAACGGCTGTATACATAACTGCTTCTTTGCTCGCTTCGAGGTCAGAAGTCCAACACCAGATGTGCAGTCTCCACCTGCCTCCAGCTCCTACCCACTCACAGTGCAGGAGTGTGACGTGAGGCGGGAGCTCAGATCAGTGAACCCAAGAAAGGCTGCCGGCCCAGATCGAGTATCTGGAAAAGTACTAAAGGAATGTGCTGACCAGCTGGCTGCGGTGTTCACCAACATTTTCAACCTATCCCTTGCCCAACCTGCCTTTCCATCCTGCCTGAAGATCCACCATCATCCCGATCCCAAAAAAGGTCTCCCCCAGCTGTCTGACTATAGACCTGTGGCACTCACCCCTATAGTCATGAAGTGCTTTGAGAGGCTGGTATTAAAGCACATCAAAACCTCCTCCCATTGGCCCTAGACCCACATCAGTTCACCTATAGGGCAAACAGGTCGACGGATGATGCTGGGTAGTATGACCAAAAATTAATATCACAGTATTTTCTAAATTCTAACAGTTTCACGGTGTATGACGGTATAGGTATAATTGGCCTTACAGCCAATCAGTTTGCATTCGCTCATGAATATTCATGAGCTCACATCGACCCCTATGCAATTCACAGGGTATTGTAATACTATTGGTATCAATAGCTAATCAATGTGTTGCCATGACATCAAGAAATCATACCGTATTTAATGAGTTACATTAATTATGTATATATATTATGTAGGGGTTGATGATAACTCATGAATAAAATCGTATGAATAATTCTAATCATTATTTGTAAAATTCATATAGGCCTATTATAATGATGATGTTATCATTATATATAGGCCTATTATAATGATATTATTATATATAGGCCTATTATAATGATGATGTTATCATTATATATAGGCCTATTATAATGATGTTATTATTATATATAGGCCTATTATAATGATGCACGTCTTGAGCCATCAGCCGGAACGTGTTCGCGCCGCTTCTAGTGGGGACCAGTACGGAACACAGCCGCTTCTAGTGGGGACCAGTGGGGACCAGTACGGAACACAGCCGCTTCTAGTGGGGACCAGTGGGGACCAGTACGGAACACAGCCGCTTCTAGTGGGGACCAGTGGGGACCAGTACGGAACACAGCCGCTTCTAGTGGGGACCAGTGGGGACCAGTACGGAACACAGCCGCTTCGCTTCTGTGTCACTTCCGTGACAGTTCTGGTGGAAATTGGCCTTGAGACACGGCTGCGAACCGGCAACCATCAACAATAGAAGAGGCACGTATGGTAAACGAAGTGCCGGGTTGGGGACGGTTCTGTGCCCGACCGTATCCAGTGGAATAGCATACATTGACTAGAATGGTTTCTATTATTTTCGGCGACCGTTTTGCTGCCGTGCCACTTCCATGACGGTTGTGGTGTAAATTGTCCATAACACCAGAGCACTAACTAATGTTGGCCCCGCGGTCGCACTGTGTGTGTTTGAAACCCGTATTTTCCTGTTCTGTCCCGTCCTGTGTAATCAAATACACCAGTATAACAGTACATTAAAAATTCATATCATAAAAAAATTACACACCGGTATACCGCCCAGCACTACATCACCACAGTTCTTCATACAGCCCTGAACCATCTGGAGCACAGTGGGACATAAACTTTTTTTAATGATGCAGTTTGCACTGACACTCTACATTATCTTTTATGACCCCTATGAATTGGGCATTTTATGTGTATGAATGCTTACAGGAATATGGACGTGTGTATTGTGTGAATGTTTTCATGATTGAAGGGTGGATGAGTTTTTTATGATTAATGAGGCACCTTACAGGAGTAGCTGTCCAATTTCGTTGTACTGTAATAATGCAATGACAAATAAAGGCATTCTATTCTATTCTGTTCAGATGTGTGAAACTGCATAGAAATAGCATGTGGATTGTGGAAATTTTTTTTTCCATAGGGGCTGCATGAATGAACACTGTAGTAGGCTAATACCATGCGTTAAAATTATAATAATAATAGCAACTACAAAATGGATTTCCTGCAGAAAATGCAGTGAGTGCTTTAGTACAAAGTGAGGTTGAAAATATGTTTTAATAAAGCCACATAGATTAAGACGTAGAGAAACGTTAAATGGCTTAAATCAAGTCAAGGGATTTGAACAGTTTAAAAGTCTAAATGGAGTAAACAATGTAAACATGCACACCATTTAAAATACATTAATTGGTTGGAAACAAATAAAGTGACAGCTGAATGAAAAACGCTAAGCATTGCAAAAAAATCACCCAATCTAGCAATGCTGCCTGAACGTAAAAAGTAGTCCCAATTGTGGGGTGAAACTGCCCAATCTGGCAATCATGTCTGCGCACTACTGCCACAGGGTAAATCCATGAGACCAACTGAAAACAAAGCAGATAAACTGTGATTATGAAAAAAGTATAAAGGTAATCGAAATTCTGTTTTCAGATTATTGAATATAAAAGTGTGTTGATTTGTTAAACGTTTGAACGAAGCTTAACAAAAGGAAATTTACCAAGTTACGAAGTCGGAAGTAGTAAGTGTCAGAGAATGGGCGGACAGCTCTGCCGTCCTCCCATTTATTAAAAGATTTAAAGTAGAATATCTTAAAAAGTATAACTTATTTTTTAAATCTGAAAAGAAGTGCACGATTCAAAGCTAATCTGAACATTTTAAAATTGGAATGGAGTCTCTATGAGTCTCTAAATGATTAATAAAACTGAGGAAGAACAATAGTTGAGCACTGTTTGTTGTGTTTCACTGTCAACAAGCAAAAATATAAACTTTATTCACTACAAAATGCGAGAAACAAGACAAAAACAGTTTTCAATTTGTGGTTGCTTCGCTGGAGGCGGCGCAAAGGAAGGTCCAGCATCTTGCGATAGAGGATTGCAATTAAATACAATGTTACAGTTAATAAACACTGCTCAAGCAAGCATCGAAGCAGCTGTGGACTAACTTTGTTGGTTGTTGAATGCAAAGCTTGGATATGACTTTGTCTTTGTGGATCTTCGATGGGTTGTAGTGCCGTTGAATGACCCTAGAGTCTCTTACTGAGTGCTTGTGAAATATATTTATAGAGTTGTGAAATATCCAGATGATTGATGTTTTCATGGCGAAGAGTGGTCATCATGGCTCTCCTTGCTGAGTGGTTTGTTCTTTTCCCCTCGAGTTGAGCTTCTTTAGCCATATTCTTCATAAAATTACCCAGGGAATTTACTCCAAGAGGTGATGCTTTAAACCAGATAAAGCTTGATGGCTTCGGGATATATGCAAGGTAGAATGGACTGTCTTCTTTCTTCATTTCTAGTCAAGGCAAAGTAGCATTTTACGACAGACTAATTGTAAAATAATTTTTTGCAGCTTAGATTATTTCTATGAGGTTAGATAGAAACATACTAAAAGTCCTAAGAAATCCTAGTTGAGGAAATATGTTAAATTCTCATCAATCCAAGATAAGTCAATAAGGCCAGGACACACTCAATGGGGCTATTTATTTCCTTTACTCCTATCAAAATGAAACTTAACACAATGAAAGTACCCATGAAAAGTAAAAAAATGTGTATTACAAGTTTCTTTGAAAATTAATTTTAATATGCACATGAGCTATACACTAATCGAATATGCCCAAAACTGTTTATGGTACATATAGGTGTACTTAATAACATATTAAAAATCTAGTAAAATCTGATCCCTAGAAATAGGTAATTTTCAAGATGATATAGCTACCGGAAGCAAATCTTTGGCTATATCTGAAGCATTATAAAGCCTAGGAAGGTGTTTTTTATGTTCAATCTCTTGGTGTTCAATCTCACACTTTAGTGTGACATATATGATTCAGTGATCTCTAATTCAGTTTCAACACCAGAAACACTTCCCTAGGCTGAATAACGCTTCAGATATAGCCAAAATTTGCTTCTGGTGGCCGATTTGGACACCATCTTGAAAATGACCCCTTTCCTGGGGTTAGATTTGACTAGATTTTGAATATGTTGTTAAGTACATGTAAAGGTATCATAATCAGTTGAAACGCCTTTTGTAAAATCATTTTTTAGGTTAGATGTTTTCCCCCCATATATTGATCTATCTAATAGGTGAAAACTGATATATTTGGGCATGTAATGTCCAGGGAATACAGAGTAAACACCCTAAACCATATATTTTCTTAAAGCATATATCCTCTAAATGAAATATAACACAATTTAAGACATGCCCCATCTTCCCCCATCCATACTGGTAGGAGTAAACATAGTCCTCTATTCTGTATAGGTGAATCTAGTGTAAAACTGATACATTTGTGCCTTTGCTGTCCAGGAAAACCAGAATAAAGACCCTCAACTATATATTCTCTTAAAGCATATACCCCCTAGATTAGATAAAACACCATTTAAGATATGCCCCATCTTCCCCCATCCATGCAGCACAACACAACACAATTCCTCTATTCTGTATAAGTGAATATAATGTAAAGCTGATACATTTGAGCCTGTGCAGTCCAGGGAAAACAGAATAAACTCCCTCAACCATATATTTTCTAAAAGCATATAACCTCTAGCTGATATATAACACAATTTATGACATTTCCCATCTTCCCCCATCTATGCAGAACACATAGTCCTTACATTTTCTGCATATTCAATTAGTATATTGCTAATTTACATATTCAAATTCATTTTCAAAGAAACTTCTAATCCAAAATGTTTTACTTTTCATGTAATTTCTCTGGGTAGTTTTATTGTGGTAGGAGTAAACAAAAAAATTAAGCCTATGCGGGTATATTTTGGGTAGCCTATATTTAATTAGTGTATAGGTCATTTACATATTCAAATTAATTTTCAAAGAATCTTGTAATACAAAAAAAACAACTTTTCATGGATACTTTCATTGTATAAAGTTTTATTTTGATAGGAGGAAAGGAAAAAAATAGCCCCATTGGGGTGTATTGTTGTCTAGCCTTACTGGCACACATCTTGGATTGATGAGAATTAAACATATTTCTGCAACTAGGATTTCTTAGGACTTTCAGTATGTTGTTCTGGACACCTCATAGAAATGATCTATGCTGAATTTTTTTTTACATAATTAGTTCTATTTTTGGCTCCAAAATGAGTTACTTTGCCTGGACTATTCTTGTGGCTTGTGCTCTTGATACATTTTGTACACTTTGAAAGGATCTGTGCCAGTTGCAAACATCTTCAGGTTGAAATACCCCTCTGCCATGTTGTCGCTTTCTCCATTTCTTGTTTTGCTACCTCTTTCGATATTCCACTGAAGGTACTCTCTTCCACTCTCTCCTTCTTTCGAGAGCTTCAAATCGCAGTTTTCAAGCTTTTTGTTTTAGTCCCTCGCTCTCCAACCAAATTGCATTGTGTTGTTAAACCAAAACAGTTCTAAGTAGTGAGAGCGGGGAATGGGGGCCGAGTAGCTTTTCTTGCCACAACTTCACAACTTCTGCCTCTGAAAGGCCAAGAGCTTTGTTTGTTTGGTTTTCTCCCTTTTCCAGCCTTTCGGAGCTCCTTTCGTTTGGCCTCAAGGGTATCTCGTGATTTCTGGAATGTGCGGTTCGAAAGTACGCTGTAACTTTTGCCGTGTTCCCGAAGATGGCGGTCAATACTTCTCTGGAAACAAGTAAGACTGCCTGGCTCATATTCAGTCCCGTCCTTTCCTTGCTTTTATGAAGAAATGACAAAGAAGTGAATCCATCTGTAGCGAGGGAATCGTCAAGACATCTCAATGCTTTACATGCAAAGTTTGTAGCCAGCGATTAAACATTTTCAGGTTGTAATTTGTCTTTTTTGTCTATAAACTGTTCCACTCCTTCTTGAAATTCGTTTTGTTTTAACAGCAATGTTTTCACCGCTCGCTGAACCGTGTAATATCGCTGTATATTTGCACTCCAAAAAGCTATATTTGCACTCGATATCCCTTGCGTTGTGTAACAACATGGGCTATGTGTTCGGTTCTCTCTTCCAAAATGTACATGACGGCTCAGTGTTTCTGAAGTTGTAGAAGAAAACGCTATTCCATTATTTGGCCATAAACTGAGCCATTTGAAGTTTGAAATTCATGTGATCATCCATCTATCTCAGCGGAGACTGCAAACGCTGTATATGTCCAGCTGCAGAGAGACAGGGCAAACACCACAAAATACACACACCACTAGGACAGTGTTTACAGGGACAATTTATTGGTGTTCACCGCTTTACTGATAGTGTCTTTAGGGGACCAAGTGTCCCTGGGGATAAACACCCTGTACTACACATACCGCAAGTAGGCAAAACAGCTTTCTACAGCACCCTTCAAACAAGTGTCCAGAGCGCTCTACGCAGGCACACACATCTCTCAAGACAACCAGTCTCATTAAAAAAAGAAATGCAAAAAAAAGTAGGGAAAATTATAAATGTAGTGCAGATATATAGCTTTGTAATAAAAATCTGGGGTCAGAGCATTCTTTAGCCATATTCATATACACAATGAATCTGGGGTCAGATTCATTGTGTGTGTGTGCGTGTGTGCTTCCAGCATTCCACGGCATTACAGATTACAGTTCCACCTGTTACAGCCTGCGCATGTGAGGGTGCATGCAGTGTGTGTGTGTGTGTGTGTGTGTGTGTGTGTGTGTGTGTTCACAAGGGTGTCTGTTCTGCAGCTGTAACCACTGCTTTTGCATTCTCTCTCTCTCTCTCTCGTGTGTGTGTTTGTCTGAATGCATGCGTGTATATGCATCAGAGGGTGACATTTTTTCAGGAGTCAATTCACTGTTGGTAACGTGATCAGGATGGGATAGAGCATAGAAATCAACGGGAACGGGCAAGAGATAGAAAGTCAAATAGACAAAATGATATAAATTAATTAATTTGATCAATATTAAACTACACATTGTCATTATTGAATCATAGAGACAAACTCAGCTGCATAATGCAGTAATAGATGGCCTCCGTGTATGGCAGGGTCGAAGAGGTAAGAGGTAGAGGTAAGTTCAAAAACAACAACTTTCTCTGGATGATGACGGAGAACTGCGCTGAAGAGTTTAAATAGGCTAGCACTTTCTTTGGTTCGTCTGAATTCCTGTCGGGTCTACCCACCTCACTGCTAGTCCTAACTCACTTCTTAAATTAATTGGTCATTACTTTCTGGAGTTGGTGTGGCGTTTCTGTGTACATGTATGTGTAAATATAATAAAAGTAAAGTAACATTGAAGTTTTGATATGTGTCTGTGGGTGTGGCATTTTTGGATACTGTCATAATCCGCACGCAGTGTTGGGCAAGTTACTTCAAAAGCATAATGCATTATTTATTACTTAATACTGTCATTCCAAAGTAATTAGTTACATTACAAAAGTACTCTTTGTATTGTAAGGCATTACACTACTTTTACATTACTTTTGCATTACTTTCATCAAAATAACAGGAACTATGGATTTGGTGTTCTCAATAGATCTTCTTGTGTTCAATGCAGCTCATTACACAGCAGGAGGTGATGTGGTATGGCATAATGACTGAGCTAGGCTTAAGGCTAACAAAAGTACAACATTGTAGCGACCCTGGGACTCTTTAGGAGTTTGTGTGTTATGTGTTTGCATTGTATTTCGTTGTCCGTTATGCCAGATATGCATGCGTTGGAACGTTCTACCTGTCGATCCGTGTGGGGGTCGAATCGCCAGGTCAGCTGGGGGAGGGGCTTGGGAGAACACAAGGGTGTGTGTGTGTGTGTGTGTGTGTGTGTGTGTGTGTGTGTGTGTGTGTGTGTGTGTGTGCCGGTGAATCAGTGGTTGTTGGTGTGTTTTTTGCCGTTGATTGCGTGTACAGTAACCAGGTTTGAAATAATAAGCACTTTTGACTGGACCTTATTATGTCACCGGCGAGGTCATTACAATATAATGGTCGCAGTTATGGCTCATGGTGCAATACATTTTAGAATAGAAGGGTTTGGTCGAGAGAGGTAGAGAGAGTGAGGTAGAGAGATCTTTTGGTTTTGCACACAAAGTGCACTTATGTATAATGTTCTTCATATCCTTGTCTCTGACGAACATGCATGAAAATAATGAGTGCATGTCCTCGCGAATGTAGAGTTTGACTCTGCTGCTGCCGTCATCTTCTCCTCAATCAATAGTTCGCTAGCAGTAACAGGAAGTAAACATTTTCAGGTTTTTTTCTCCTCTGCAAATCTCGCTGTGTTGGCGAATTTGTATAAAAATAACACACCAATTAATTTCGGGTTTAAAATGCATTGTAACACACGTTACTGTAAAATATTACCTTTTTTTTGTAATGCCTTACATTACCGCGTTACAGCAAAAATAAATGCATTACAGTAATACGTTACTTTTGTAAAGCGTTACTCCCAACACTGTCCGCAAGTGATCATTTTGAGTAATATGTTATTACACTACTAGGTGTAAACACTACTAATTAAGTCCTGATTTTGAGAAGAGTATGATATGATAGAGTATGATATACTTTTTAGAATGTCAGCTGTAGTTCGCGGATGCGGTCTGGTGACGGGGAGATTTTTACGGTAACGGGACAGGAGCGGGAGTCATTCTTCAGGATTTCAGGCGGGACAGGATCATTTTTTAAGCCCCACCACGGGAGCGGGAGGGGATCATTTTTCTGGGAGCGGGATGGGACGGGAGTCAAAAGCCACTCCTGTGTCACCCTCTAATATAATATGCCTGTGTGTGTGTGTTTGTGTATAAGTATGTGTGTATGTTTGTGTGTTTGTGTATGTTTGTAAGTTTACACATTTGTTTTGTGTGTGTGTTCCCTGCCTGTGTGTGTGTGTGTGTGTGTGCTGACCCTTGGTGACGTCGTTGACGCAGTACTTGAAGTCGGGCCCCCCACAGCTCCAGCTCATGTCCTCCA
>OMLJ01090001.1:0-18956 GCA_900302595.1 Gadiculus argenteus
CACACCTTTAAAATGTAATCTTTGCAGCTAAAAATGGAAGAGCACGGCATGGACATGGTCAGGGTTAGGCGGTTGGATCCAATGAGTAGTGGTAGCTGTGTAGGTCCTGCATATTTTATAACATTATTCAGAGTGTTATCCCAGTAATGCTAAGGGAAGCTGGGTTTGGATTTGTCTCAAAGTTTTAATAAGGCCAGGTGTGTGCGTAAACCATGATGATGATCACCTGGAGTAGTCCTGAAAGACATCCAGGGTGTGCGTGTCCAGCAGCAGTCCGCACCAGGGGAAGAGGCAGCTGGCGGGCAGCATGCGCACGTTGGGACTCGCCCCTGAGTCCTCAGACACCTGGAAGTTGACCACCACCTTCTGTGGGTTGACCACCAACCCATAGTCCAGAACGCCGCCTGACAGAGTCCTGCACGGTGGCAGAGCAGTGATAGGGTAGATCTTTGTACGGTGACGGCTATGAGCTGACATTTATTTATTGCCTTCCTACACAAGCATCACAATCTATAACATGCATTGTACATCCCCAATAGACTTATCTTAACAATGTCAAGGTGTTATAACCTGTAGTATAACATTAAGTGGAAGAGGAATGTGCTAATGGTACAGCTGAGAAGGCAGTGTGGCGGGTATCATACTTGAAGAAGGTCTGCGCTTGACCCAGGTCAGGGGTTATCAGGAGGAAATCATCTACCAGCCTCATCAGACACCTGCAGAAGACAGAAGTCCCACCTGTCATTATGGCTGTGGAAGACTCTACTGCAATCTACTGGTAAATATGTGTAACTACTCACATTACACCCTCTTCAGCCTAACAAACACTGCACTCCATTCCATTATATTAATTAGATCACATTTGACCTTAAAACTGTTAATTGGTCATCTTATCTGCAAGTGTAATCATAGATTTAACTGATAACCTCTTACTTTAAGCTTGACTAGAACTGATCTACCGTAATTTGCAAGTCAGGGCCCCATTTCCCGATAACGATGGATCCACGTTCGTACGATCATTCTCACAAAGGATTTTCCGAACCATCGTAAAAAATGTCAGAGCGTTTCCCAAAACTCCTCTTAACATGAACGTGCGTTCTCTCTGCTCTAACGAAGTTCGTAGCATGGTAACTGTCCACTGACATGGTGCTGAAATGGGCTCCGTAAGAGGGGGAGACGGAGGAAAGTGGTTGAAACAGTATATGAAACATGCTTTGCAAAGCAAAGAGAGCAGACTTTCTCTGATTCCGCATGAGGTTTCATTGATTGGCGCACACTCTCTAGTCTAGAATATTTGGTGTTAACATTAAAAATCACCGTTCCATTCATTCATTATCATTCAAACCGGAAGCTAGGCATTGACATGGCTATTGCTGACCCGATTAGGAGAGCTTGGTCTAGATCCTGCCCATGTTGTGCAGGGGTATGATGCGGGCAATGTAAGCGGGAAAGTGTGCTGCGTTCAGGCACACATCGCAGCCAGTTTCCTGCAGCAGTCTCAACTTGGCGATTGTGCACTCCACTAAGGTCAGGGATGTTAACGGTCTAGACACGTTCCAAGAAATAGTGAACTTCATCACAGCCTCACCGAAGCGCCCATTGCTTTATGCAGGGGTGGAGTGGGCACTAAAACTCTCCCGATTACAACTCGGCCTCTGGCTTTATGGTTGCCAATGTTGGTGAATCATGCTGGTCTCAGCATGATTCATGTATGTCTTCTGTCATTGATCACTGAGGACATTTTAAACACAATGGTTGAATTAAAGAGAAATCTGAGGGAGACAGCAAGTGCAGCTCGAAAGTGACCTCCCACACAAGAGCAATGGAATCATTAGATTTTATTATATGCAGCCTTGTGATGGGGTTGCCTTGTGAAGTGGTGTTTGACCAGTACATTTTGGCTGTGCATGTATTTTTGGAATTTTAAATTGCTGCAATAAATGTTGTTGTCGTTGACTACTAACATATCCCTGTCTTTGCTGTTTAACAGTCTACGAGTAATATATCGACGGTAACCACTGTTTTGGGGTATTACGAAATTGCGCCAGCTGGACATTCCGTGGTATTGGATGTGTTTTTATCCAATACCACTGAATGTCCAGCTGGCGCTTTCCCCCTTACATTGCCCGCATACCCCTGCTGCCCAACAATATGGGCAGGATCTAGACCAAGCTCTCCTAATCGGGTCAGCAATAGCCCTTCAGTGGAGTCACCAGCTGGACATTCCGTGGTATTGGATGTGTTACAGTTTTCACACCGTTTCCCGAAAGCATCGTTGGATGTGTTTTAATGAAAACACATCCAACTGTGCTTTCGGGAAACGGTGTGAAAATTGTACGATGCTCGTACGATGAACTTCACCGCTTTCGTGAAACGGAGCCCAGGTCAGAGTCCAAAATATAGTTTCAGTTTCAATGTTGACTCATGCAATGTCTTGTCATCTATTGAAAGATAGACTGGAAAGATAAATCAGTTAGGTCTACAACTGTTATTATTATTACCCTATTAAATTAATTGAGAGTTTAAAATTCTAATCATCAATTCCTTCTCATTTTACATTTAACATACATTCAAAACTCTGGCAATGTTGCTCATCATGTAATTCACTTTTGAGATGGATGCAAAGCAATCTAAAACAACTTTTACCCTCCATTCAAGTTGATGTCTTTGAATAAGTTATTCTCCATGTGACCGTAGCAAAGGCAGCACAGGAGACTGGACACCACCGACCCCTGTGGGATGCCTCTACACTGCCGGAACGTTCTGGAAGACACACACACACACACACACAGAACAGATGCATGTAAACTGTCCAAGTTTAAAATTCAAAGCAATGCAATTTCTTTTTTATTAATCAAACATTACGAACATATGTTTAAATCCTAATAGCAACAGAGAGAAACAAAAGCATCCAAGTATTTATATACTGAAGTTTATATCACTGCTATTTCAAGATAGTTTTAACACAACTTACTTTTTCCCAAATTTCACAACTCCACCAGTAAGCATTTGAGTGAAAAACTGAAGAGCATCTCGGCCATGCAGGTCTGAGGAGAAATGCTGGCAGGAGAGAACATCAATAAGGCATCGTTTTACCAGACAGATTCTCTGTGCAGGAAACAGAAATTTATTTTCGTTACTGACCCACATCAGCAATGGAGAGCGAGCAAACATATTAAATAGTCAGTTAAACGTGTTATTGACGGCGTTAATGCAAACCCATTTTAACTGTGTCAATTTTTTTATCGCAAGATTAACGTTTTTATTTTGTAAAAAAAACACAAAAAAAACTTGCTCCAAGTGAGAATGTTAGTGTGAAATTGAACACTACAGTATATGCCAATGTTGTTTTAAATAAAAAACATTTGCAAAAAGCAAGCAATACACTTTTCCATGTCGATAAGAGCAACAAAATTTGAAAAAAATAAATAAATGGGACAAAAATAAATCAAGGTACATTTAGAATAGATATAATTTCAATCACGATGAAATAATTTAATCGTTTGACAGCACTAATATTAAAACAATACCAAATAACTACACAATAATACGAACTGGCTAAAGTTAGCTCTTCTTTGTATGGTAGGGCACTTGGGAGCCCACTTAGACATCACTTCCTTCCATTTCAGGGCAAAATTGACTCGTTCAAGTATAAAAAGATATCAGTGTACAGGCTGCTTACACAACAGAGATTTGGGGAATGTCTTATTTATATTTTATTTATTTTTTGTTATATACATTCCTGTTCATATTTTGGCAATTATTTATGCATGCAAAAGCTTGTGCACTCCATTGAAGGTATTCTTTATAGATAGAGTATCCGGCCTTCAGAGCTTGAAGAAACCCTCTCTCTCTCTCTCTCTCTCTCTCTCGCTCACCTGCTCCACCAGTATAGCGTTATGAAGCTTGCCCTCTCGCTGCATGCTCGTCACAAAGCTTTTCATGTTGGTGGATCCAATGTTGTCCTCCATGAAATCTGCCTTTAATCCAACATGGGATTGATAAACATAGACACACACAAAACACAAAAAATACAAATAAAAAGTTTACGATTTTAAGAACAAGGACAAGAAGTAAGAAGATACCTGTCGAGTAAAAGTCTTCTTCAGGCCTTCATGTGCGTCCCTCCAGATCTTGGCGTAGCGACGGATGATGAATGAGTCTTCCTGGACCGGTGTCAGGGCCTGGCCAATCACCTCAATGAGTTTGTCATGAGGAAGGCTCTCATAGGCCCCACTCACGTCCACCTGGAATGCACAGGGACAGGCACAGACCAATCAAAACACAGGACTGAACAAAAATAAGGAAATTATATTTCCCAGGTATGTTTAAGTAACTGTCCACATCGCTAACATTATTTTACGACGATCCTATCTTTAAGTCAATCTAAGACGACAATAAGGCCAATTGAGATTGAAAAGAGCACAAATATGAATATATAAGATTATGTACTGTATTAATCCAAAATGGGAACACACGTCTTACCTTAACAAAGTAGAGGCGTTGAGGCTTGTCCTTCTGAGCAGAGGCCAGGGGGCGGAGCTTCTTGTGAATGTCGGTCATCCCCCACACAGTGAAGCCCAGCAAGGGCGGGTCGGAGCGCACACACGCCCCCAGCACGTCCAGCAGCTCACGCATGTTTGATTGGTGAACCTGCGCGCAGAATAACCCACACTTTATCTACCATTTAAGACATTTGGTTTGATTATTTCAGTTCTAGTTTTCATCCAAAGTAACTTTTTTAAAGTACATTTTTGGGGGATTTTACATTGTTAAGGATCTGGAGTCAAAAATCCAAAACACTAGACGTTGCTGCACATATTAACATATTTCTAATATATTGAAACTTATATTAAATCATGTTATGTCAAAGCAAAAAATAATCATAAAAAAAAGCACCCTCGATTTGGCGTCGGCTCTAACGACTCGGGTGATCGGTCGCATGCTGTCCGCCTTGGGGATGAAGCGAAGGCGGGAAACCACGGCGCCCTTCGGCAGGGACGCCACCTGGGCGGGGCTCAGCTCCTCCAGCTGGCCCTTGGAGACGTGCCCTCTGAAAAACACGTTAGATAACAGACTGAGAAGGCTGCCGGTAGGTGGCTCTGTGTGTTGCAATGTGTGTCTGTTGAGTGAGAGCATACCTGAAGGCCAGCTCCAGCAGCTTGGCCCACACCTCCTGTCTGTAGAAGCGGAGCGTGTTCTTCTGTCCCATGCTCTCCGTGACGTAGAAGCACGCTCGGACCAAGCCCACCACGTAGCCGTCTAGCAGCCACGCCAGGAATTGACCGATCACACGTGTCCGGTAGGCCAGCTCACTGGGGGGGACATGACCTGATGAACACAGGAGGAGGGTCCCTGAAACTGATGCAACTGATGAGGAATTGGTGTTAAAGAACTAGCTGTCTTATATTGATGACATAAACAACCCTTACCCGACTTGCTGACCTTCAGCCAATCACACTCGCTCACCCTCATCTTCCACAGCAGCTCGGCCAATGAGAGCCTCTCGAACTTGCCGTTGCGCAGGAAGCCCCTGACCCTGAGGAGGAAACGACCCCGGTTGTGTTCAGAGCCCCACAGCTCAGCGGGCACCACAGTGGCGAGGCACTGCCTGATGAAGAGGTACACCTGATGGGGTGAACAGGTGAGGGGCAGGAGGGAGCTCAGGTCCCCCTGTGTCTCCACGCCCAGCTCGTCCATGCGCAAGGGGCATGCGCCCTGCAGGATGCTGCCATAGGGGCATCCCCTGTGCTGCCGTAGCAGCCGGTCGAACAGGGGCACCATGTTGAAGAAGCGCCGGGGGAGTTTCCTTGGCTTCTTCTCCACTCCGTTGAGGTAGGCCACGCCCTCAAAGAACACAATCCTAACCAGGTCCCGCCCCTGAAGCCTCTGCCGGACCTCTGCACTGCTCTTCTTCTTCCGGTTCAGGAGGAATCCACGCATCCCCTTCCCGCCGTACAGCATTCCCAAGGTTCGGATGAAGTAGTGGGATGGAGGGAGAGCAAGGGAGAATCCCAATCTCCAACTGGGCCCTCCTTCCAAAGGAAGGGAGGTTTTCGACACTATGACCTGCCTTTTAGAATCAGCACTACACCCCTCTGCTGGCGTCTTGGGTACTTCCACCGAGCTAGGATGTACATTACCTTCTGCATCCATGCCACTCTGCGGTATCTCCCTTGGTGTCCCATCTGCATCCATTCTTGTCCTCTTTGCAGCACGACCCACACCCTCCGTCCTGTCACCGCTTTTTCTCTTCCTTTGGTTACCATCCCTTGCCCTGCCCCTATTCCTCCTTACTTTATAACTTCCCCCTTGTTTCCTATTCTGACACACCGCAGGCCGACGATCCCACAGAGGGTTACCTGGGTCAGCCCTGGATTTGGTACGGAGGAAGACGCCAGTGCGGCTGGTCATGACCGACACCCGGTCGTACACGGGCACGCCACACACCTGGAACATGCAGGAAGGGGGCACCGCCACAAACACGGCACAGCTCTCCAGCAGGTATCGGGTCATGTCCGTGCCGAGACGGTGGGAGATTTTCTTCCACAGATCGCTGCCGTGGATGTAGGCGGCGCTTTGAGTGACGTCGCTTTGGAACTTGAACTGGTCTGCGTCACGGTCCTCTTGGGCCAGGGAGAGGAACCCGTAGCCATGCGCCAGCACATTTCTTTTCTTCTTCCTCTTGAGATTGTTCAAAACAAAAGCCAGTAGTTCGGGGAGTGTGCAAATCTGTATGGTCATATGAAAAAACAAACAAAGTAGATCATGTTAAGTCAGGTACGTGAGCATGAACAGGCATAACTCCAACGGTGAACAGTCTCAGGTTTGAATAGTAATATAGCTGATACTTGTACTACTTTTCACATTGGGTTGATGTGAAAGGCTCACGACACTGAGAACCATGCCCTGTAAAACAGCTACGTTCATTTGACTTTGACAGAAAGATGTCAACAACATTAGTTGCACGAATGACGTGTGGGATATAGTTTACCTCGTTTCGGCTTGGCAGTTGTTGCAACGGTTTATCAGTGCACACAAAAATACCTCCGACGAAGGACTTGAAGCGTGCTGTGTCGGATCCTTCAATGAGCTCTGCTTTCTGCCCTTCTCTGAATACGACACTGTCTGCAAACTCATAGAGTGTGTGCACATGCTGGTAAAGTGACTTCAGAATGTCAAGTACCTTTGATGTGTCTGATCCGGACATACTAATGCATAACGTTAAAGTGAATTGTTTTATGAAAAAAAGACTGCAGTGCGAAGGAACGGTGTACTTTACATGTTTTCGGCGGTGATTAAACCGGGTTGTGAGCTGTCAGGATATTAAATATATGGTCAGGAGGAGATACATATGTTGAACTCCAAATACCCCGCTTCAGAATCGCCCAATTAGAGATGAGTTTACTGTCTCGTCCAGTCCTTATGGTCCAATAGGACAACATTACATTCCATGTTTGTTGTGGTATTTAACACGCCTCGCCTGCCCCCTGTGGCGCAGTTGTTGGACTGCAGGAGTGGAGACCCCGTGGTCGCAGGAGCGTTCTGTCGTCTGATTGGTTGCAGGACACCCCCCTCCTTTGTACCAAGCGCGCGAATGCGCCCACGTCGCTCCGCCAAGTAGCGGGTTAGCTCCGGTTAGCTCGGGTCGCTCAACACGGCACTGTGAGACAGCCTGAGACAAAGCTTTCCGACTGGAGACTGTCTGTATAACTTTCATCAGTGGACTTTTATCCGCTGAAGTTAGCTACAATGGCCGACAAGGAAGGTAACGTCAATGAAACGTGTTTTTATTACTAAAAATTGTCACTTGCCGAAATATTGATGCTAACTGGTTAGCTCAATTAGCTAGTAGCAATTGGTACACAAGCTAGCTAATCCAATTTCATGTTTAATATGCAAAATAGGCCTTGCTTGTATCGACGGTGATTGTCTACCGTAGACATTACGATGCATGACTAATGTTTTGCACAAATGCGCCAGATGCAGTCAGAGTGCATAAATATATAAAAAGGTCAGATTAATGAAATGTGTTTAGCGTTAACGTGATTTGCTTCCTCAGTCGTTGCACAAGAACGTGCTGGCTCCCACACAATAAGGAAAACGTGCATTTATGCATTCGATCGACCGGTCGTAGGTTGCGGCTTTGTTGCGAGCGAGACCCATCAAAATGTTGAGTGGTGGTAGTTTTGGACTCCTTTGTGCCGCATTCCCACTGTTATCTGTCAGTTCTGCAAGTGTGGAGCAGATCATTGGGTTATATCTGCTCAGCCAACCCAACATTTTCTGAATCCGATTTCGAATGGATATATCTGAGGAATTAAAACAATAATTGGTGTTCTTCCAGAATGACAAGATTTGTGACATCGTTGCATTATGATTATGTGTCATGCATTACTGGTTGAGTTGTAATAGTTCTCCCGTATTATTTTCAGCAGGTGCGTTTGACGATGCGGTCGAGGAAAGGGTGATAAACGAGGAGTACAAGATCTGGAAGAAAAACACTCCCTTCCTTTATGACCTGGTGATGACCCACGCTCTGGAATGGCCCAGCCTCACCGCTCAGTGGCTTCCCGATGTCTCCCGGTAAAGACTGCATGCACATTCATTTCCTCCTATTACAATTAAAGTACACGAACAACCCAAAATATCCTCTCCCTCCTGCCTTAGTGCTCGATCCTTTACTCACCTCTGTTTGACAAGCACGATTGATTCTCTCCAACCAATCAGTGAATAAATGCCTTTAATGGACATAAATTACCAATAAAAAAAATATATAGAGGCAACCCGAGCATATATTTCCCGTAGCATTTCACTCACTGATAGATGACAGATGGCTAACATTTAGACTCATGGAGCTCTAAAATCCCACTTACAGCACCTTCCAAATAATGTGTAACGGTGCATTGCATTAAACTCAGGTCTTAGGAGCAGGTAGGTCTTTTTCATCTAATTTGAGGGGGCCTACATGGTGTGGACATCGAGAATCGAACGAGAACCTTTTGCCTGTGCTCAAAGGCTCTTGGCTGAATGTCCTAGCTTATACACTTTCTCCACTTCCTGCTCCCTTTATGACCAGCTTTATTCAAACATGGACAATTGTTTCGCCTCAATGATTAGACTGTTTTTATTTATTCATAGACCAGAGGGGAAGGATTACAGTGTCCACCGGCTGGTGTTGGGCACCCATACGTCAGACGAGCAGAACCATCTGGTCATCGCTAGCGTCCAATTGCCCAATGACGACGCCCAGTTTGATGCCTCGCACTATGACAGCGAGAAAGGCGGTAAGTCAGTTATTCTATTTGAACATGGAAGCCACTGGATTTTCTTTGCAAATATTGTGAATGTGCTGATGTCGCCAGCAATCCCAGAGTGTAAAATATTTAATAAATAACAATCAATAAAAGGTGCTATGTGCATAAGACCAGAGCCCAACCGATATATCGGCTGGCCAATATCGGCCCATTACAGATATATCGTATCGGTAATTTTGCACTCACTAATATTGGCACCTGCCACAAAATCCAGTATTGGCCCTGGAGTATGCTGGAATGAAATGCAATTTATTGTCATTATGCTGCAACCCATACATAGACAGAATAGATGTCTATGATTGTCTCCCTTCTGTTTTTTCATGAATGTCTTAATCAACTGACTATTAAAATGAATATATTCTTTCTCTGCAGAATTTGGTGGATTTGGCTCTGTCAGTGGTAAGATTGAGATTGAGATCAAGATAAATCATGAGGGTGAGGTGAACCGTGCCCGCTACATGCCCCAGAACCCCTGCATCATCGCCACCAAGACCCCCACCTCAGACGTGCTGGTCTTCGACTACACAAAGCACCCTTCCAAACCTGGTAAGGAGTTCATAAGCCTTGTGGGGTTATAGATTGCATGCTCATGTATTCTTAATCTACAGTTGCTGCATGCTTCCATTTATGAATATATTATTTGTTTTTCAGCTTTAACAATAAATTAAGCCAATGCAAAGAATGTTATGCAATCGGCTCGGAGTTATATAAATGCTATTCTATAAGGGGAAGTTGTGAACAAGTTTTTTTTGTTTACTGATTTTTATATTATTGTTTGACTTGAAACAAGTCACAAAATGACAATGCAACTGTGTGTGGGTGTGCTCTGCAGATGCGTCTGGAGAGTGCCGTCCAGACCTGCGTCTCAGAGGCCATCAGAAGGAGGGTTATGGGCTCTCCTGGAACCCCAACCTGTCAGGCTGCCTGCTCAGTGCCTCAGATGATCACGTAAGACCTTGCGCTACACTTGTTTGGGTGCATCTCTGGCAACCAGGGTCAGGGAAAATATTGCATTAAAAAAAATGCATACTGACTCAATATCATTGAGTGAGTGTCATACCTGTGAGTGTGCGGTTTGAAAGTTCTCATGGGTACAATCTGGGTTTCCATCGGCCAACAGACGATCTGCCTGTGGGACATCAGCGCGGTGCCCAAAGAGGGGAAGGTGGTGGACGCCAAGACCATCTTTACAGGTCACACCGCAGTGGTGGAGGACGTCTCCTGGCACCTGCTGCACGAGTCTCTCTTCGGCTCTGTGGCCGACGACCAGAAGCTCATGATGTAAGCATTAAATAATATAAAGGATGGTATGCGACTCAAGTGGCAATCACCATGATGGGCCTTTGACTGAATGGAATGAGGTGGTGGTTACATGTGATATCAGCTGTGTTTCAACATTTCTTCAAATGACTTTCAACAATCTTTTTCATCTCTCTCTCTGGCATGAAGCTGGGACACGCGCTCCAACAACACCTCCAAGCCCAGCCATGCTGTGGATGCACACACGGCAGAGGTCAATTGCCTATCCTTCAACCCATACAGCGAGTTCATCCTGGCCACCGGCTCAGCAGACAAGGTAATGACACGCACACACACAGTAAATGTTGCTGATGAGCTGGAAACAAGAGATGCTACCCCATTTTGTTTCTATATATCTCAGTGCAATACTGGTGTTGTACTTCTGGACTGCGTGTGTAACTGCTCTGTTCTCCGCAGACTGTCGCCCTCTGGGACCTGAGGAACCTGAAACTCAAACTGCACTCCTTTGAGTCGCACAAAGATGAGATCTTCCAGGTGAGAGATTTCCCACACTATACATTTCTGTATAATAAACATGTCAATATTGTTGCTTTGCACTTTAAAATGTGCAAAGAAAAGTATGTTGTATTATTTACTTGGCATACATTCACTATCAATTTATTTAAAGAATAAATTCAAGAATAAATCTTTGCGCTAAGAGGCATTTATGCTACTAAATACATTTGTTTACTCATGGCTTAGCTAAAGCTTTTAACAGAACCCCTGATAACCTTGTATACAAGCCATGTTCTATTGACACCTTGTGTATTGTAATTGGCAATCCAATGATTCTCATCCACAATGTTGCATGGTGTGTCTGCCTGTATCTGGCCCTGTTGCTATTTACATGGATCTGATTTGAGCTCTGCGATGGGCTGTTACAGGTCCAGTGGTCCCCCCACAACGAGACCATCTTGGCCTCCAGTGGAACCGACCGCCGGCTCAACGTCTGGGACCTCAGGTGACTGACTGCACACACCTCCATTCACATCATTGTTGATACTCTGCTGGTGTAACTGTGTTTTTAACGGTTCATTACTGTTCTTTCCACAGTAAAATTGGCGAGGAGCAGTCGCCAGAAGATGCAGAAGATGGCCCCCCAGAGCTCCTGGTAAGTGTGATAGCTTATCTTTTGTGTGGTGTCAAAGCTGACCCATATGTTTGACTATTATAATGAATAATTAAAGCTGCATTCAAATATATAATTCCCCTCCCTCATGTAGTTCATCCACGGAGGTCACACAGCCAAGATCTCTGACTTCTCCTGGAACCCCAATGAGCCATGGGTCATCTGTTCGGTGTCTGAAGACAACATCATGCAAGTCTGGCAAATGGTGAGGCAGATATATCTGCACTGTAAACATGCATGAAGGAAAGGCCATTGCCTCCCCCATAATGTTGAATATACTAAATGGAGTTAAGAGAATTTACGCCACACATCTTTGGTGTTTGACATTTTTTCAGTACATTTTCAAAGTAAATTGACAGCAATACAGCAGAAGGTCAAGGCAAGGAGAACGTCAGAGCTTGTGCCTTTGCATGGTAGCCACCTTACTTGAGAAAGAAGATGCACATTTTGAACTCAGCTCAGAGGCAATGCTAGCCATCTCTTCAGAGTGAGGAAAGTGAGCGTTCAGAAAATGGTGAGTTTACTAAACCTGGTTGCATAATATCTGTTATGCAGTGAATGCGAAAAGACACTGGCAGGCATTTTAGGTAGGAGCTGTTAGTTTACTCTGCCAGAATAGCAAGTCTAGATGAATGTAGAAATGACGTTTCTGTGTACTTGAATAATGGAGCAGCCCTAACTCTGACATTATCCCTGCAGGCGGAGAACATCTACAACGATGAGGACCCCGAGAGCTCTGCGGACCCCGAACCCACCGCCTAACGACACCCACCCAACCTCATGCACTCTTCTTCCCCTGCAACATCACCTCAAACTGCTGAGAAGGTCACTGCAACGAGTCCCGCTCAACTACCTCCTCCATACTTTCTATTGGTGGAACAGATCACGTGTCTAGTCAATATTCATGAGGGCAGGAAAGGGGATCTGTGTGTTCTTGGCCCACTGGTCTGTTTTTTAAAATGCTGAAAAACTCTTGTCGGTTGACATTAATAATTTATTGCCTGAGGGATTTTCATTCATGCCTGATTTTTATATGCTGTTATGAAAGGATATATTTTTCTATTTAAATTGGCTCACCGTGCATTCTAATACTATGCCCTGGAATTGGTTAAATTTAAATTGTTTTGGTGTTCATGAGGGGAGGAAGTGGGAAAGGGTAGTCTTTATTCATTATTAGTGTAAAAAAAAAAAGAAGCATTGAGAATTCTAGAGACTGTTGGAGAGTGCGACCATAACTGGCAGATTTCTGTGCTCGTATAATAACTATTGAAAAGCAATCGCTGCAAATGGCTGATTGTAAGGGGTAAGCCTGTCTGTCTGCACAGGTTGTTCAGGTTTCCATACCAGCATTCCCAGCAGTGTGGCAGCCTTGCTCCATGTTGTATACTCCCTTTTGAACAGATTGGCCCCTAAAGTGTCCATTTTAGTACATACTGTCTTGCATTGTTGTCTTTGTGCGTCTTGGTTGTATCTTAATTGTAGTTAAACTTTTTTATGTCCTAACATTTTGCAAATGTACAGTGAGTGAATTCTCAATAAAATGTTTTTCCATCAATCCTTGGGCTGCAGACTTAAGTATTCCTAATCGGAACACGTGTCAAGAGTGATTGCATCATTCATGCATGTTTTCATGTTTTAATTCTCTTTAACCTTAAATATATAAATAGGTGCATTCGGGGGGCATTAAGCAGTTGCCTATGTGCTCATTCCCCCTGTGTATTTCATCTGACCTTTTGTATTCATTTGAGCCTTGTGTTGCAGTCCCATTTAGTCACAATTTATTCGTCTACCAGTGTTTGGATTACAGGCCCATTGCCCTTTAGGCACCCTGTCCTCTTCAGTCTACTACTCAGGACTTCACTCATCCACACTAGGGTTACAATGAAAGCAAACACTTAATTCATAAAAACACCCTTTCAAGTGGCTGCTGTCTGGTAACTATCTCCACTCTTGATGGCCTGATAACCCGGTGATCTATGTACCAGATAATATAGTAAGTGATCTGTAAGGTTGGATTCAGTTTTATCACCAAATCAGCTAAACTGGAAACCTTGTCAAAGAAGGATGTTATGGTCGAAGATATCTTTAGTAAATCTTGAATACAAATGTTCATGTTTTCTTCCTATCCTCCACAGCAGCTCTGTAACAGAAAATATATAATATATAATATCAGCAATAACACAAAAAAACTGGTGAATCTTGAATCAATCAGGGTCTTACCTATAAAGTACAAGTTTATTGGCAAGGTTCTCTTTCATCTCCTCTGTTTCTTTGGTTTTTCTCTTCTGTATGTTAAGCTCTGTCTGCATCTCCCAGCTGCTCTCCTCAAGGCTCAATACAATGTCCTGTGTAAATAAAGGGTGTTATATTATGTATTATAAGGATCACATAGTGACAAAGTCATGAATAAGGATTGCAGCAAATGTACTTTAATCTGGACCAGTTTTACTTGTCTACTCTATCATGGTTCTCACATTGCTATGTAGGTCGCAGATCGAACCAAGAATCTTTTGGCTGTGCATCATCTCCTAGCGAAAGGTCTTGCTTTCCTTATTTGTTTATAGCCTATCACCAACTTAAACATCTCCATCACCTTGTACTGCTTGATGTCCTCTTGCCTCTGCCTCTGCATCAGTTCCAACCTCTCCTCCAGACAGACCTTCTGCAACCCCAGCCTGTGGCCCTCTTCCATCAAGGGCCTCAGCTGGCCCCTGAGCTCCTGGACCTGCTCTCTGGCTTTACTGAGGGCACTGGCTGTTGTCTCCCTCCTCTTCAAAAGTGCCATCAGCATCGGCTCATACCTGACAATTAGAGCAGGAAGAACCTTTCTTAAAACGATGCACTTCAATTCTGCTGCCATTAGTTTTGTTCAATTTCTTTTGAACAATTAATGTCACTAGAACTGTAGACTATAACTAATGTCTAAAGAATAAAACGACTCATCAAACTAGTTTATATTCTTTAAATCAAATGAAATATGTTGTGAAACAGAAGAAATCAAATCTTGAACAAAACGTATCTGCATTGAAAATGTTACATGGTGCAAGTTTAGAGCGAGTAATGAGATGGTTGCATATAGCATGGTTGCACCTTTCCTCTAGGGCCTTCTGGCCTCCCTGTAGATACTGCTGGATGTCCCCACATGAGTGCCTCCTGCACTCAGTCAGCTCCTCCACCGTACTGTAGGTCGGTCTGCAGTTTTGTGCTTGCAGCGTGGCCTGTAGCGTAGAGAGCGTCTCTTGCTGAGCAGAGCGGAGCCGGGAGCACTCCTCAGTCAGTTGAACCACAAGGGACTGCAACGTTTCCTGGAACCAAAGGCATACAATTTTTTTATGGCTGCCTCGTTGCTTTCATGTTATTTTCTCTTGTGCATTCAACATGTTAATTATTTCTGTGTTGAAGTTAATTTAGAGCTTGTTTCTCAGCAGCCTCACTTGTGAGGGACCTAAAAAGCTCAGCTGCTGAATGTGAAACATAAATTTAGAAGTACACAATTAACACTGAGTATATTAAACTCTCATACCTCCTCGATCTTAAACCGCTCTACCCCACGTTGCTGGTTGGTCAGGGCAGCCAGACTGTGTGCACAGTTCCTAGCCTCAGTGAACAGCTTCCTCTTCAACCTCCAGGTCTCCACCTGCAGCCCCTGTCTCTCCAGGTTCATCTTCCACACGCTCCTCTCGACCTCCGCCCGCTGCTCTCTCAGGGCCAAAACATCCCTCTGGCTCTCCCCCCTTCTCTTCTCCTCTTCCTTCTTCAGCTCCTCCAGCAGTACCTCTGCTTTCCTATCAATGGTCTCCTCTGGTTCTTCTCTCTCCTCCCGCTCCGTTGTGGTAGCCTCCACCTCTCCCAGCTCCTCGCTCTTCCTCCTCAGCGCCAGCAGCTCTTCCAGGAGCGCTGCCCTCAGCCTCTCAAGGCTTTCTACTCCCTCTATGAACTTCTCCATCTGACACCCTACGGTGGCCAGTTCATCTGCCAAAGACCTCTGGAGAGTCATGTCAATCCCTACCTCTAGTCCTTCTCCATCGCACAAAAGCCCGACATCCCCTCCTGTGGGACTCCCTTTGTCATCATGTTTGTTTTGTATGCAAGTCTGATCGGAGTTGGGCGATCCATTTTGTGCTTCCATCGCTGTTGGATTCTCTGGACCTGAGCAAAATAACCGATTTTCCTGAACTGAAATCTCAGGCATGAAAGTCCCTGAATATTTGTGTCTTTGCACAGTGGTACTCTCCATCTCAACTTGCCTACCTATGGCTTTGCCCAGTGTAACAGAACTGTGTTGACCTTCTGTGATTCCTGGGTTGACATTATGGCCACCCCATGACTTGAGTGTAGCCATCTCTGATGTAGCGGCCATTCTGTTTTCCACGGCCTTGTACTCATCACACCTTGGAGAACTGATTTGTATGTATTCATGGTTTGTATCCGAAGAGAAACACTCCTGTGATGCAAAGTCCATGCCCGACCCCAAGTCGATTCCCGATTCTTCCATACAGTTATCCAGCATGGCCAGCATCCCCATCAGTTGACTCTGGTACTCTGTCATAGTGTCACTGAGTGCATTGCCTGCTGAGGTCAGGGATGTATCCGCTGGTGAGAGGTCTATCGCTGTTTCACAGCTGGTGTTCATGATGGAGGAGGCCTCACGATGGGCTTGTGTCAGCTGACTTGTGTCAGCCACCTCTATGCGTGTGTCAATGTAGGTAGTGCACAAGCTTATCTGTGGAGATGGGCTTGCTTCTCCGTATCTGTCTGAGGAGCAATCGCTCAACTCCTTCAATTGTACGTCATTAAGACATGTGTCCGTGTAGCTGGGCGAGAATTGGGAGCTCAGTGGTACACCAGCGAGGTCCTCGCAACTCTTGAGCAATTCATCCATCTCTCGTAAGTATGGGTGTATTTGAGCTGGCTGGGATAACCGTGTACCCATGTGAGTCATTCTTGTTTGGGCCAGATTGTCAAACCCTATTCTTTCATCCACAAGTGCTCTCTCCTGCTGTCCATCCTCCTCCTGGATGAAGAGAGACTCAAATCCTGTGCTTGCTGCACCATGCCCATCGTTGTCCATATTGTTAACCCTGCAAAATATAGTAATCGAATCATCAAAGAGTAAGTCGAATAATATCTAGTCATAAATACTGCAGGCAATTATGTCTAATATTTTCTGTAGAATTCTGGAAAAGAAGATCTTTTTCATTTTCCATGGAAGCTTTTCCATGTAAAAAGCTTTTCCCCCAAAAGACTAATATTGAATTTGACCGTTGACTTGGCATACATTTAACATAATAGATGACCCGTTGTTATGATGCCAATGCAGGGGTTAGGTTTCGGCTCCACAAGGGCCTTTTATGTAAGCTATTGAGTTGTTGTTAGCACATGGGGGTATGTGGAGCAGGGCCATAGCAAGAATGCTACCCGTTGACAGCTGCCATGGCCTGGAACAGAGGGACAGCTGGGATGTGGTCTCTGGCAAACTCACACAAACACACGCAAGACACATTCCCATATGTGCCCATACAGTACATCTAAATAATCTATGGCATTTAAGTACTTTCACACTGCTAATTTAAACATGCCTGCACTAGCAATGGTAATGTAACAAGTATCAACATGCATGGTGGCCTTGCCTCTCTTAAACTTAGATGAGTTGCATTGTAATTTTAACATTATTGCAAAACTGATCATTACAACATTTTTATTTTATCTCTTTGGGAAGCATCGTACCAACCCTTCTACCAAGACTTGACACAATTTATCCCACAGTTAATTGATCATGTTGGCCCAAAAGTGTCATGGCACATAATTAGGTAATGCAGAAATAGCAGAGGACAACTGTTCAATTCCTACTCTGGTTAGTTTAGGATGTTGCTGTCTCCAAGCAAAATCTAAACTGAAAAATATATATCTGCCACCTAGCTTACCTGAAAACTTTGAAAGAACTTTGAAAGACACTGCAACTTTGAAACCTTTTGAGCCTTGCAAGACAAAACAGCTTAGAGTAGGGCAGACATACCAGCTGTCTTAGGGAAGTTCTGGCATGGGAAGGAGACCCAAACCTACGGCCGTGGATTATTCAAAAGAGCTTCACTGGCATTCTTTTGATGGGAACTATAGGGGCTTGTTCCCATCATTTTATATGAAAAGATATCCATAAATGCAGATATTGCATTTTTCCTGTTCTAACTTAAGCAGACATGATAATGGCTAATTTGCATCAGAAATTATTATTTTCGCCATGCTAACAAAGAAGTTTAGGAGCTTATATAGGAATTTTGTAAGATTTGTCTCACTAACTTTAAGTGACCTACCCCTTTTTATTATTTTGGGTCAACATCAAACAAAGTGAACTTACCCTTTTTTCTAGTTTTCCTCCTCTTCTGTCATTTGATGCCCAAAATAGGGGTAAATCATAGGCCAGTGTCTGAACCACAAAGATGGTCACAAAGAATTGACGAGTAGGAGAGAGAAGAGGGGTACACAGAGCGAGCTTAGCTGTCCTCTCACTCTCTCACTCTTAACAGCCAGTGTGTAGCTAAGTGTGGCCATGGCTACACAGAATCTGTTTGGGTTTATTAATAAATACTGGGAGCAGGAGGAAAGAGGAGCCTGCCTGGTGTTGTATACCCAGGGGACGGGGGCCTACCAAGTGGTGTGGAGGACCACCAAGCCACCTCGCCCCACGTCCTCATAAACCATGTTGTCTCCTTTTTGTGTAGCGCTCGTATACATGAGAATTAGGAAGATAGACACTTGTTCTCATGGCCGAGTTGGGGACAATTTTGAAGGGCTTTAAGGAAACATGCTACCAACCATCCTTGATTGGAAGTGGCCTTTATGGCTCCTGTAGGGGTAGTTGGGGCTTGTTTGTTCAAGTTGAGGTTGATGAACGCGGCTGTTAGATTGTGCCTGTGTCTCCTCATTATCAAGCCCTCTTTAAATAGAATCATAAAGCCACCACACTGGAGGATTGGTTTTCCTCTTGGACTTCTGACCCCAACATAGCAGGTCACATGTGGTGTGTGTGTGTGTGTGTGTGTGTGTGTGTGTGTGTGTGTGTGTGTGTGTGTGTGTGTGTGTGTGTGTGTGTGTGTGTGTGTGTGTGTGTGTGTGTGTGTGTGTGTGTGTGTGTATCTGTGTGTGTCTGTGTGTATGTGTGGGATAGGATAGCTAATGGCGAAAAACAAAGACATATTTGCATTGGAAGTGTG
>OMLJ01090022.1:0-10407 GCA_900302595.1 Gadiculus argenteus
TGTGTGTGTGTGTGTGTGTGTGTGTGTGTGTGTGTGTGTGTGTGTGTGTGTGTGTGTGTGTGTGTGTGTGTGTGTGTGTGTGTGCGTGCTTGTGTCTGTGTGTTCATGCAGGGTGGCAAAAAGGCCAAGTGAAGCATGTATTTAATTATACAAGGATACATATGAACGTGATGGAGATGGAACTAATACCCCGGTCGGTTGAAACAACGCGATGAGAGGAAAGCAATTACAGCTCATTAAGGGACACTGTTTGACTCCATGGGCTTAAGTCAGATTTGTGTTTTTGTTAGTGTGTGACGTAGAGTGAGTGTGAAAGAGAGATGGCAAGAATAACTGAGAGAGAGGGATGTTAATGTGTCAACTATAGAACTCAATGTACTACCGAATCCCAGGGTGTGTGGTGTATAAGGTACACAGAATCCAAACATATCATCGCTGATTTGCAAATAAAGGTCCCTTCTCTGCAAATCTTTTTACAGATAGAAGGTGTGTGACACATTCCAGAATGAGCGTGTGTGGGCTAGTGACGACCTTTAAATCAAAGCAGGACCTACTGCTACATCCTCCGACCCTGATGAAAATCAACTGAGCTGGTGACTCATAGAAATTCATGTGTGCAATGCATTCACTTGGACTGTCCAAACCACTAAACAAAAAAGAGATACACTATCCACCATATTCTGCGACCATTCTACTTCCCATGATTACATGATTAATGCCCCACTAGCGCATATCTTGAAGGCTATGGCAATAGTTTTAAAAGTTATATGTTACATTAGGTCAAAATGGCAAGTGGAGCCCGAATCCTCTCACTAAAGTACTACCAGCTACAAATTCTCGCTTCTAACCGGAAATGGGAAACCGGACTGGTTGTCATGGCGGCGCGCATTGTTTAGCCTGGAAAAAGGTGGATAGTTGTACTATTTATAAGATGATACATGAGATATGGGAGGGCCATTGGTAAATGACACAAGAACCTAACTGACCGTATTTGTAGTAAGCTATACCATTGCTCTGAAAAAGAGTGGCATTTATAATTCAATATGTACACTTTCACCAAAATCACAGTGAATACAGATATAGAATATGTAATTAAGAAGCAGATTGGGCTTTAGGGCATTTTGCTGAAGGTTGCCCACGGGTTTGGATGCAGACAAACCCGGTAACCTTTCAGCTAACGCAGAGTTGAACACCTAGCCTAGCCATACACCATTCTGCCCTGCAAGACAATCACTGGCTCCTACATCTTCCCTCCTATGGCTCGTTAGCAGGAGGAAAGGAGCCGTGTGGACTTGTGACAGCTTTAGACTTATTGAAGTCGACAGTGACCGGTAATTATCCTAGCCAATCAAAACCCTCAGACCTGATTTATGGGCGTGTGTCTGAGCATGTAGTTGAAAAACCTCTGAAGCGCTTCCTGTGCAGGATACACTCTGATGAAGCCGATTTGGTGGCCGCTGTGGAGATTTAGGCTATAGAAAGACTATTGATATGTAGTAAAATCCAACTAGTGGGCTATCACCAATGCTGCATTTTGATTGGCTAAAAAACTAAAACAACGGTGGTGATGGTGGTGATGAAGTTTCAGACAACTTTTTAAGCTCATTATTAGATAAATCAGTTGTATACTGCCCTACCAGTTGTATTTTACTAAAACAATTATCCCTCTCGCCCTCATGGCCTATGACTCAATAGCCCATTCAACCTCAAGGGATAATTGTTAAGTAGCCGGTGTGTGTGTGTGGGGTCCGTACCTGTATGCCGTACAGCAGGTCTGTGTGGTAGTAGCGGTCATGGTGGGCGTTGGCAGCCGCCAGGGTCAGCAAGTAGTCATTCCTGGCCTGGGTCGCCTTTGAGTTACAGTCACTCCTTTTGGCTTTCAACTGGGGAGCAAAGCAGACAAGGAGACGGAGCCGCATGTAACACTGTGGTGGTCCCTCATTCAGTATGTCTGCATGTGTGTTAAAGTGTGTGTGTGTGTGTGTGTGTCTGTTTGTGTTAATTACCTTCACACTTGCTTTCTGTAAACTAATTCGTGACTGAAACAAACCCAACTTGGACCTGAAGAGAATGGAACAACAACATCATCATCCTTGGTGACACAATTTGGGTTTTAAGACTCCAAAATGGCTCAAAAGACACATTATACAACTAAAACATTATAGATGTATTAGAGTGGACAATATAGAGTTCCCTGGACTCCCCGGAGTCAGTGATGACAGACATCTCACTAACACCAATCCAATGAAATATTCAATGAGCAATGATTTACAATAAATCTACTGCAACTCTGGACATGCACACATCCGTCGACTGAGGGAATGAATTGTTTGCAGGTGTATAAAGTGACCATTTTGCATATTTTTTTCAAGACAAAGCAGGGGTGGTAATGGTGGGCCTTCATATGAGTTATTATGCAAATACAGAGATGGAGTCTCCATTAACGTAAATATGAGGAAGAATATGAAAACATAATGACATTTCTGTAAATGTATGAGTTTGACGATGTGTGTATGCATTATGATTTCTGTGTGTGTGTGCTGTGTCAGTGACAATGATTAATATCCCAACTCCACTCACTAATGAAAAAGATTTCATACACACACACACACACACACACTCACACACACACCACGCACACGCACACACACACACACGCGCGCGTGAGGTAATACAGTAATTTCTTTGGGGCTGTGGCTTTGTGATAGAAAAACAAACAGAGTTGACTGACCAATCAATATAGGTGTAAAGCTGAGCCAAGAATTTTTATGTTTTACTGTCTCATTGACAACAGCTGCCTTAGGGCCAGTATAAAAAAAACAAAAAACACATTGAACAGTGTAACAAATTTTCCAATTGATCGTGGCCCTGAAGAAAATCTATATTTGTGTTTTGGTCTTTATTATGGCTCAATTATCTTTACCCTGGAGGTGCACAAGACTCTTGGGCTTTTTCCCCTTTTGTAATCCTTCCCAGGGTTAACAGCAGCCACAGTCACCACTTTTCTGTCCATCGGTTCAGCAACCCATAGGTAACTTACCTGCTACAAGTAAGCATTAGCATGCTGATGTCAAATCCCAGGAGCCATAGTTCCACCATTCAACGTATGTATATTTGGAATAAACCAAGTTAAAAAGTTGAATTCCCACAACGAGAATTCAAGCTCATTTCAAAGTTATTACAGCATTACTTCGTTCTAAATAACCTTTTTTTTTTCTGCTTATGCAGATTAGTTGTGTTGTTACTGTCAGCGATACCCGGTCGTTGCTCAAAGCCCAGTGGAAGAAGAAGTGGTGATTCGGAACGAAATAGTGCTGCAGTAACTGCTCACGGTTTGGAATTTGCCATTTTATCGTAGTTATATATATTCCAGATATAAACACGTAAATAAATGAATGTTTGCCTTACCTGGAAGGTGAATTAGGTTGAGTTGCGGAGCTACTGCTTTGGCACCTGGGATTTTTCATCAGCGTGCTAATTTAAACCGTTACCCGGTACGTATGGGACCATCACTGAATGATAAATGAATGTCTCATATCTACCCCTGAAAAGGATCACAAATGGCGGAAAAGCCCAAATCCTGAACTGACCCTTTAAAGGTCCCATGCCAATAAAATCAGAATTTTCCTATTGTTTGTTTAATTTACATAGGTATCTCTAACGTTACAAGAGAATCGTGGAATGAATAATTGGCCGGCGTTGACCCGACTACAACTGCGGTGGTATGCATCTGTGGATCTGCCTATTTTGGATATTATAATATGTGTGTGATTTGCGGCCAAGGGGGAGTTAGTAAATATCATTATATAATTTCTTACTATAAACTATGTATAAAAAAATCCTAATTATTTAGTTTAAGTTCGATATAGCATATCCTTTAATGGCCTTATACCAACAAAATCCAGCGTGATTTTTTTCGGATTATCTTGCTGTGATTTGTTGTCTATGACTATTTTATTTACATTAAATTCACAATTTAATCTAATTAATTTAAGAATGAGATACGTGTTTTATTATAGCATAAGTCTATGCCTATTGTATTCTTTATTTATTTTCACATGCAAATGCCTCTGTCCTATTTTGCTACTGCAATATTTAATTTTTTTAAATATTTCAGCGTTTTGTTATTTAGTACATCCATGAAAATACATTACCAAATCAGGAAAATTCTCAGATTAACATTTAACAAAAAAAAAAGGTTTCAACGGAACACAGATTGCTCTGACATCTCTACTAATCATATCATAGCCTGATAGTTGCCTGATAGGCATACACTGAACTAATTTAATTGGTTTAATATTTTGAAGAAAAGCCTTCATTTAGACTTTATTACAACCTTAGAAAAAAGGGGAAAAGGCCAGCAGGAGGGGCGTGCAAACATAATTTCATAATAGAGAGTTGGGAAGCCGATGCAAGTGTAATCTGTTAACAAACAATTTGAATAGCAGTCAGGTGCAGCTACAGCAATAAGCGGATTAGGGGGAGAAGCTACCTTAATTGCGCATCACTGATCCCCACCTCCCACCACACACCAGAGCCAGCGATGGGGTACCGTACTCACTTGGCCTCTATGTCGGCCTTCTCCCGCACCGCGTGAGCCACCTGCTCACAGTCGTAGTACTTCTTCTTGGCCTTGGCCAGCTCCTTCGCCGACTCCTGCAGCTCTGCCTGGATGCCGTTCAGCTGCTCCATGGTCTGAGGGGGGGAACAAGGAAACTATTAGAGGGCCGCGGCTCTTCTGTCCGCGACTGTGGTTTTTTGACCCTTTTGGTAAATGATGTTAATATGGATTTGATTTTGTCTGTTCTAATTATTAACTGATGACCGAAGTCAGTAAAGGAGTACATCACAGTGGGTTTGGGAGTCTCTTGTTTTGCACTGTTGGTCTGATCTATCAGGCTTGGTGTATAACATGTATGTGGTGGCCTCAGTTTACAGTTTACATTTGGATGAACCAAATGTATTTTGTATCGAATCATATTTTGAGCACGACTTTTTAAGGAAACAATTAAATGCAGCACAAAATTCCACGGACATTCAATTAATTCTGCCGACATCCCAAATCAACCAGGTTTGTTTGGGCCATGTTCTTCCTTTTAAAGAGAGGGACAGGGAAGATGGACAGGGAAGTGGGTTGAGGGAGAGGGAATACCTAGTAGCAAATAACCACAGGCCGGAATCTAACCAGGTTCACTATGAGATGTATTTGCCAACGTGGGGTGAGGATCTCAGAGGATGAGCCAAGTCGTCCGCTCAGTCAACCGTTCCAAACCCTACTTTGAAGGGCACCCCTTCCATAGTGGCTTCATGCTGGAGGATGGTGTATCGCTGTGTGGGGATGGCTAAGTCGGAGGCACTAACCTTTTTGAGCTGTTGCTCCTTGTAGAGCCGCAGGGTCTTGGCCGGGTCCGAGACCTGACCCTTGTAGTTGTCGCAAACGTTGAGCCTGGACTGGCTCACCTGCACCGTACCCTCCAAGTAGGACCTCCACACCACATACACATTCCTGCAAACATTGGGGCGACCGAAATAGGGGGAGAGCAAGAGAGAGAGCGAGAGAGAGAGAACATTCGCGTTCAAACGCGTTCAAAATTCCATGACACAATAATATTACAAGTTCCTGCAGTCGTATCTCGTCATGCAATCATATGAAGAGCCTATGTACCCACATAGTGAGAGACACACAGCAGGCAGATAAGAGTGAGGTAGAAGGAAACATAGAGGGAGAGAAACAGAGCAAGAGAAACAGAGGAAAAACTGATGGAAAAAGACAGAGAAATAAATAGATTTTAAGTAAGAGAGAGGGCATGCGAGGGAACCCAACACAAGGGTACCTGTAGTCAGTCCTTTGATCATCAGGGTTGATTCCTGGCCAATCTCTCTTCAGGTACTGACTCGCCAGTTTTTGTAGAGCCTGAGAAAAGGAAGTAAACCACATATCAGACGTTTGCTGCGATTACAACAACCACTTAAACCAAACAGCCCAGATTTACGATCTTACTTGAGCTGATGCTATGAGTAAAAATAGTGAGTTACCGCACCAGCAGAATGTATTACTAATATCTGCATATTTGAACCCTCCTCAAACTTATTGATGTGCCTTGTTTTGTTTTGTGTTGTGTCTTTGTATTGTAATCGAAAATATATAATATATTATAATAATATATATAATAATAATACAAATATTAGTAAAAAAAATAACTTTACACTTTAGACTGCAGTGCTTTACCCCAAAGTAAGCCAAAAAAAGGTGGAGAAAATGGTGTAGCCCACTGGCAGAACTAACCTAAAGCTCTTTCACGGTAAATGACTGGGATAACCTTTCAGCCACCGCTTTCCGTAAATGTCACTAGGTCTTGAGCCGGAATGTTGATCCCTACATGATCCTGATCCACACATCCCCCCTTAACTCTCTCTGTCCCCTCCACACATCCCCCTTAACTCTCTGTCCCCTCCACACATCCCCCTTAAAGGCCAGGGCATACTACTCCGACTCCGTAATCCGACTCCGTTACTACGGAGACCCCTCGAGCCTTCACAGTTCTCCGTCGGGATGTCGGATACGCAATGCAATTCACCGCCCGATCAATCTTATATGTTGACTACTAACCACATAAATAGTGTTGGAAATAAACTTCCAAAGCTCTTCAAATCTTATTTGGTGTTTTGTTAGTCCTCAATGTGCAAAGTAAACAACAAAGTAAATAAGGTGCGAAGTCAAACCGGGGAAAGTGATTGCGGAAAGGATTTTGTTAGAGAACCAATCACAGCCCTTGCCATCTCCGTCTCCCCTCGACGGAGTGACGGACACTTCAAAATTATTTCATGCAGCCGGAGACGATGGAGAGGCTCTCTGTCAGGCTCTCTGGCGACATAGAGGGCTCTCCGTAACCGACGTACAGCACTTTACAGAGGAGTATAAACCAGGCTTAACTCTCTCTGTCCCCTCCACACATCCCCCCTTAACTCTCTGTCCCCTCCACACATCCCCCCTTAACTCTCTGTCCCCTCCACACATCCCCCCTTAACTCTCTCTGTCCCCTCCACACAGACATCCTCACACTAGTCAGTCTCTCCCCTGTCTCTCTCCATATCTCTCTCCTGTCCCTCCATCTCTCCCTCTCTCCATATCTCACTCCTGTCTCTCCATCTCTCTCCTGTCCCTCCATCTCTCTCCTGTATCTCCATCTCTCTCCTGTATCTCCATATCCCTCCTGTCCCTTTCCTGTCCCTCCATCTCTCTCCGGTCTCTCCATCTCTCTCCACCTACATCTCCTTCCTTTCACCATCCCCCATTGCCACCTCTCTCAATCTCCCTCTCCTACCAATCTCCATCTCTCTCCTGCCCCTCTCCAGCTTAGTCTTTCCAAATTGAATGTGCTCCTTGGCTGCTGTCGCGTGTCGTATCTCTCTCTCCATCTCTCTCTCTAATCCACTTGCCATCCCCATTATCGTCACACACCAATCCTGTTGCATTAAATTCCACACGCTTTAATCGGCGTTAATGGGGAACCCTTGATAAGCATCGTCCATGCCCTTTTCATTTTCTTCACCTCCTTCACCTCCTTTCTCTCATTATTGTTGTGGAACTATGCTGCTTGATGCTCTTTGTCTTGATACTTCCTATATACAAACTGTACACTCAATATCCTCTCTCATTATTTGGTTCTCAAAAGCCGCGTACCCACCAGGACTTTTTCAGTCTGAGTCTTTTTTTTGCTCCGCCCACGTGTTAGCTCCCAGTCTTCACGAACGCACCACAGGGAAGTCCGAGAGGCTTATCGACGGAGCGTCGACGAGCTACGAGCAGCTCAGAAAAGTACCTCCTCTGCTGGAGGACGTTCTGAGCCGCTGGAAAGAGTTCCGAGGGGCGGATCCTGGGCGGATCCTCTCTCCAAACCACACCCACAAAACCTCCTAGCGGGAAAAGTACCCCTGGTGGGTACACGGCTAATGTCTCCGGAGCTCAATTCCTGGCCTGGTAGTGAAGGGTCTGGCCTGAGCTGCTCTAGTGAGTCTGGTAGAGTTATGTATGCAAACACACAAACACACACACACACATAGAAGTAAGATTGCACAAACAAGTAGCAGTTGTTGAAAAAATACAAGATACAGTGTAGTATCTCAATATTTTGCGTGCTAATATTGTATAGATTTTTTTATTATAGCATTATAGCATTATTATATTATAGCATTTTTATTTGTAGAATATATCAGTTATAGGATGTGATTTTATTGATAACATTATTGAAATCAATCAGCATTGACTACGGATACGTCCAGGTCATTTTAATCTACAAGCTGCGACTTTAATTACAAGGAGTACTGCAGTCACGCAATGTATCTTCAAACGACTTGTATCGTTACCCATGCATCTTGATGCGTATCCTATCGTGAGCTCCTTGCCAAAACCCAGCCCCTCAAACAAATGTGAAACGCATGACAACAAACAGTCAACTTCACTCTCCAGGGAAGGGTGGAGTGGGTGTGAATGTTTTTGGATAAAGGGTGTGTGTGTGTGCGTGCTTGCGTGCGTGCGTACGTGCGTGCATGTGTATGCACGTGCATGCACGTGTCTGCATATATGCACAAGCGTGAAGACTGAGTAAAGGACAGTCTGTGACCGCCAGTGAGGCAGCCAGCCAGTGAGTGATCGGCAACAATCACCGGGTTCACTGACTGGCCAGCTGTGCTTTTCTATCTCTGTCCTCTCTAAACAGCAGTAGCCTTTATATATTTACAGCTCCGCACTGTACCTGTGCTGCGAACACCCCCTACTGAGACCGGAAGAAGGCAGGACGGTGTACGGGCTGATCACCAGGATTAGATCAGTGAGCCTACACAGCGGACCACTATACAAAACGCCCAGTGGCATGGCACGCCCTTCTGGTTTCTCCCTTCTCCTTGAAGGGAAGGGAGAAACCATGAGGTCAGATTCCTGAATCACAGAATAACAGAGACTCTCCCCAATCCAAATATGGCTGAAGTGCATAGAGATCCCTCCCTGCACATTACTTAGGTCACCAATTCTGGGAGACCATGTGTGACATAGGCAGACTATGATGACAGAGCTAAATATAGCGTTATCAACTTTTTCTTGCTTCTAATCAGGGCTGCGCAATGAGGGAAGAATGCACTACGCAGTCATGTTGCATATTGCGATGACGATGCGACTTGTGATTTTAGATAATGCATAGTTTCATAATTGCAATTTACAACCAGCACCACCATGGCACGTGTAAATATACTATTTATCACAGTTCAGGCATTCTATTGCGATGTCATTTGGTCATGTCATCGCAATGACTATGAAAATACGATGCCGGTCACAATCGGTCAGCACTACTTCTAAGACATGATCACAATACTGAACATGTGAGGATGAAACAGTATCGACCGGTAGAAAGCACAAGCCAATTGTTTACTGTGTTTCATTGGTCCCCAAATATTGGCGTTTGATTCCCTCCCTGGAGACGTCGAGCATGCCTCTCCAACTCTGCTTTGAAATCAGAACCGTTTGATAAGGATCTGTGTCGGCGTTCTTTGTATTGAGGGAAAGCTACTTTTGCCTGTGTGTCTGTCCGTGCGCTGCTTGTTTGTCCGAGCTTCTCTGTGTGTTTGTTGGTTTCTGTGGACTGTGTGTGGTTATTGGTTTGGCCAGCCTCGCCTGGTCAGAATGTTTCGACGGTCTGATAACGTCTGCTTTTCCTGCGTCAATTCTACCAACTCTGCAATACAGTATCATCGCAGGAACCCTAAAGCCACCTAGACGGCACGTGGTTCACTGCTACAGTTTGCCCTCTCTCTCTCTGTCTCTCTCTCTGTCTCTCTCTCTCTCTCTCTCTCACTCTCTCTTTCTCTCTCTTTCTCTCTCTCATCCCAACAATCCCCTCTCCTCAGTGCAGATGTCATCATACAACCACCTGGAAGGGAGGTTGCTATGGCAACCTCCCGTGCTCTTCCCTGTGTAGTCTAGGTGAGCTGGGGACCGCACGCTTTCTGAAGCACACCAGCGTGAAGGCCTGCATGTACGCAAAGATACAAAAATGCATGCAGATACACAGCAGAGCATGTGCACGCGTCAATCATGCACCCACAACTGGGCAAGCACACATCCTGTTTTTATGACTCCAGTGGCACAGTGGGTATTCAAACAGCAGGATATCCTGAGGAGACAAGAATGAGTGTGTGTGTGTGTGTGTGTGTGTGTGTGTGTGTGTGTGTGTGTGTGTGTGTGTGTGTGTGTGTGTGTCTGTGCGTGTCTGTGCATGTGTGTCTCTGTGTGTGTGTCTGTGTGTGTGTGTGTGTGTGTGTGTGTGTGTGTGTGTGTGTGTGTGTGTGTGTGTGTGTGTGTGTGTGTGTGTGTGTGTGTGTGTGCTCCCATCTGTTTAAACACACGCAAACTAA